>JACEEZ010007985.1:147500-181260 GCA_016584305.1 Chionoecetes opilio | reverse complement strand
AATGGCATACTATGCCTAAGGACAAGAAAAAGAGGAAACAGTGGTGGATGTCTGCAAGGCGTGATTTCTCGATGAAGGAAAATTCATACTATTGCTGTGAAGACCATTTTGATGTATGTATGTACTTGTGCATGGATAAGTAACTTACAAATGATATGTAACTGTGGGGCTTTAGCTGAGCTGTGATAAGTTGCGGGAGTAGTATGCAGTATGCAAGGCTTTTGAGGTAGGGATGAGACAGGCTGGGTTTTCATGTTAAGTATACAACACGCAGTGAGTTAGGTAAAATTCTAGAGTCCTTTCCCGCCCTTATTAGAGTGTTTTTTCCTCCAGACCTTCACAGATCCCTTCAGATACCTCTAAACTGTAATTATAAAGTGGGGGGGAGATGCCCCCTTCACCCCCCTCCCCTCCTTAACGACCCCCCTGGACCCCTCAAAAATATAATATGTTTAATATTACTAATCTAACCTCACTATAACCTAACCTAACCTAATCTCACTAATAACCTCATAGCGAGACCCCCATAAAAAATAATTACTAACCAAACCTTGTAAAATTATAGTTTTATTTTACTAACCTAACTAACCTTACTAGCTTGCATTACCCCTACTACTGCAAGATGACCAGTAATCCTCCTTCAAGGGATGTAGTAGGTATTCACTGTGTTTGTGAATATGTAAGTTGTAGTTTATAAGGAAAAAGTGGATAGACAGAGATAAGTGGCCCGTGACACCAGACAAGTGATGACTTCTGGGATCGGCATTCCTTATAGGGAGCTTAAATGAACCTGCAATGACATGTACAGCTAGACAGATAGACGAACTCATAGAGGAACAGGTAGAAATGTATGGTTAGTAAAGGTTGTAGTGGTGAGTAGAGTGACGAAGGGTGTATGTTTTGCTTATTTGGGGAAAGAAAGCCATACATTTCTACCTGTTCCTCTATGAGTTCGTCTATCTGTCTAGCTTTACATGTCATTGCAGGTTCATTTAAGCTCCCTATAAGGAATGCCGATCCCAGAAGTCATCACTTGTCTGGTGTCACGGGCCACTTATCTCTGTCTATCCACTTTTTCCTTATAAACTACAACTTACATATTCACAAACACAGTGAATACCTACTACATCACTTGAAGGAGGATTACTGGTCATCTTGCGGTAGAAGGGGTAATGCAAGTTGGTGAATTAGTAGGTAGTACATTTAGTAGCGGTCGCTTCACAGCTGTTTTGCTCTGTTGTCTGCGCTAGTGACGTCACAACATGGCGCCAGTCGTTTTAGAGCGTATAAATTTTCCTGTACTTAAATTGGCTGTATCATCAAAAATACTGTTCACATAGAAAAATCAACATCACTGCCCAACTATATGAGGCTTGAAGATTTCAAATCCCTCCTTACCTCAAGTAGAGTAAACGGGTCCAAAAAATGCGGAATTGCGGAATTGCGATTGCGAAAAGGCCTATCTGAAAAAAATTGCGGAATTGCGATTGCGGACTGGTGCAGGTCGGAATTGCGGAATTGCGATTGCGGAATTGGAAAAAAAATTGCGATGCCCACCTCTGCCTTTCTTATCCATTTGTTTCGGCGCCGCACATCCCCCAACGGTGTCAATTAAGACTAAGAGACTAGACTAAATCTATGGAATAATAGAAGCGACTGTAGGAAGCCGAACACGCTGCTCCAAAACTCTGCGCACAATCAATTGATCGGCGATGCTCTCCAATTCCAATGATCTGAAACTCGAGAAATGCCAGTGGTCGCTGGCAGTTTTAACTCAAAGGTTGGTCTACTGTGTTTTGGCTCCGCGACTAATATTTTTCATAAATTAATTTCGCGATAAACATTGATGCACCGCATCTGAATACCAAAAAATATAGTTCTTCTGTTGTTCTACTAATTATATGGATGACATGCATTACGATGGAACGTTCTATAATAGCAATTTAATGCAAATTACTCGCCTCGAGTAGCAAAGCTTAATAGATTTTTTACATGTATATTGTGGCATGTAAAATTTGGGCGATGTTCACACTGTTTTCTAAGACAGTACTGCTGCGTCTGGCAAACGCTTATCAAAATACAATAAGCAATGCCTTGGAAAAACGAAGAATAAAGAATGCCGAAATCGGCTTGTTGCTGCGACAATGTAGGTTATAATTGTGGAGGCGACACGCCGCGGCGGGGAGTGGTGGGCGGGGAGATTGTGGCGGGGAGATTGAATCAAAACATTGCTACTTCACGCGTCGACCCATTGCACTTCCAGGCTTTCTATCTGATTGATACACAATAATAACAGGAAAATATGACTGCCTAGGTATAGATAACTTCTAAACATACGTTATTGACTATATAATATCATAGAGTAACATTTACCTCGCCTCCTCAACTATAACCTCCTTGGTTATTTTGTTATATACAATGTTTTACAGAATCAGGCTTCTATACAATATACATATAGAAGAAAATCGTTCTTAATATTATACTTGTGTGTTTTAAGTGCAGTGGAATAAGCCCATATTTTTCTTTCAAGTTGACCAACTTTTCACCAAATTGTGAGTTAAAACTGCCAGCGACCACTGGCATTTCGGAGTTGCAGTTCTCTCTAATTGCCACCATTAGTTACGAGCATCTTTATATTTAAAGTCCACCACCATGAATTTATCTCTAACATATACTACTAGAGCTATTATATACTATTATTGTTTAATATCATCATTATTTTATTATTGTTATTATTATTATTATATATATAATTTTTTTGGGGGGCACTCCATGCCGCCCCCTCGACGATGCCGCCCTGGGCGATTGCCCATGTCGCCCATGCCTAGGACCGCCACTGGCACACACACACACACACGCACACACTGTGACACACATGCATACACACACACACGCACACACTGTGACACACATGCATACACACACTGTGACACACATGCATACACACACTGTGACACACATGCATACACACACTGTGACACACATGCATACACACACTGTGACACACATGCATACACACACTGTGACACACATGCATACACACACTGTGACACACATGCATACACACACTGTGACACACATGCATACACACACTGTGACACACATGCATACACACACTGTGACACACATGCATACACACACATAAAGATACACACACACACACACACACACACACACACACACACACACACACACACATAATATTATTGTATTGATAGTAGTGATTGGAAGAATAATAATTACGTTATTGAAAACTACAATAATAATAATGATGTAATAACACTAATAATAATGATGTAATAACACTAATAATAATAATTAAAACACTAATAATAATTATTACAATAATAACAACAGTGATAATGATAGTCATACAAAATAATGAAAAAGTTTAAAGTGGTGAAAATAGTAGTAATGATAATGAAAATAAGGGCATTGACGACTATAACAAATAATAATTATCAATATTATTAATAATATAATTACAGTTATAATTATTATTGTTATAATTATTATTACTTATATTTTCATTACTATTATTATTAATAATAATATTAATAATAATGAAAATATCAGTAATAATAATAATAATAATAATAATAATAATAATAACTGTAATTATATTATTAACTAGCCGCAAAGCCGCCCTCCGGGCGGACTTTTTGGCTAGCTCCTGCGGAGGGCTATTGGTGGTGGGCCTTCGGCCCACCACCTGTGTTTGGTGGGCCTTCGGCCCACCAAACACGGACTCTCCAGATAGCCCCTTCTAACTTTCCTGAAATCATGGATGTAGAAATGTATGTATTACCCCCACCCATTCACTCACCCATTACCCATCACCCCCCACCCATTCACTCACCCATTACCCATCACCCCCCACCCATTCACTCACCCATTACCCATCACCCCCCACCCCATTCACTCACCCATTACCCATCACCACACACCCATTCACTCACCCATTACCCATCACCCCCCACCTATTCCCTCACCCAACACCCATCACCCCCAACCCATCACCCCCCACCCATTCACTCACCCATCACCCCACACCCATTACCCATCACCCCACCCATTCACTCACCCATTACCCATCACCCTACATCAAGGTTTCCTCAATTCTCGCAACCCACTTTTTTTTCACAATTATCGCTAATAGGCTGCTAAAAAAAAAAAAAAAAAGTGACCGGATCATCTCATAATTGGGCTTAAAACCTTCCCCTGGTCAACACGGTTCCAAAAATGTTTCATATGAGGTGATTGCGCCACGGGGGGCGGAACCTATACCAGACACACACACACACACACACACACACACACACACACACACACACACACACACAGACAGACAGACAGACAGACACACTTTCGCTTATATTTACCATTACCCATCACCCCCCACCTATTCCCTCACCCATCACCCATCACCCCCAACCCATCACCCCCCACCCATTCACTCACCCATCACCCATCACCCCACCCATTCACTCACCCATTACCCATCACCCTACATCAAGGTTTCCTCAATTCTCGCAACCCACTTTTTTTTCACAATTATCGCTAATAGGCTGCTAAAAAAAAAGAAAAAGTGATCGGATCATCTCATAATTGGGCTTAAAACCTTCCCCTGGTCAACCCGGTTCCAAAAATGTGCCATATGAGGTGATTGCGCCACGGGGGGCGGAACCTATACCAGACACACACACACACACACACACACACACACACACAGACAGACAGACAGACAGACACACTTTCGCTTATATTTACCATTACCCATCACCCCCCACCTATTCCCTCACCCATCACCCATCACCCCCAACCCATCACCCCCCACCCATTCACTCACCCATCACCCCACACCCATTACCCACCACCCCACCCATTCACTCACCCATTACCCATCACCCCACCCATTCACTCACCCATTACCCATCACCCTACATCAAGGTTTCCTCAATTCTCGCAACCCACTTTTTTTTCACAATTATCGCTAATAGGCTGCTAAAAAAAAAAAAAAAAAAGTGATCGGATCATCTCATAAATGGGCTTAAAACCTTCCCCTGGTCAACCCGGTTCCAAAAATGTTTCATATGAGGTGATTGCGCCACAGGGGGCGGAACCTATACCAGACACACACACACACACACACACACACACACACAGACAGACAGATAGACAGACACACTTTCGCTTATATTTACCAATACCCATCACTCCCCACCTATTCCCTCACCCATCACCCATCACCCCCAACCCATCACCCCCCACCCATTCACTCACCCATCACCCCACATCCATTACCCATCACCCCACCCATTCACTCACCCATTACCCATCACCCTACATCAAGGTTTCCTCAATTCTCGCAACCCACTTTTTTTTCACAATTATCGCTAATAGGCTGCTAAAAAAAAAAAGAAAAAAAAAGTGAACGAATCATCTCATAAGTGGGCTTATGACCTTCCCCTGGTCAACCCGGTTCCAAAAATGTGCCATATGAGGTGATTGCGCCACGGGGGGCGGAACCTATACCACACACACACACACACACACACACACACACAGACAGACAGACAGACAGACAGACAGACAGACACACTTTCGCTTATATTATTATAGATAATATTGATAACTTAATAATATTATATTGATATAATATATAATATTGATGTGATGTGTGGTTTGCTTATCAATGGTAGGAATGCACTTCGTTCATGCGGTGGCTGTAATAATCAGTCGTTTACCTTTTCTTGATTTATTTAAGGATAACAACAACTCTTTCACACACTTGTAGATTGTTCAGTAGATGTTGGTCTCTCGCTTTCACTCACTTCCCTCTCGTTTCACTCGTGCTATTGATCTCTGCACACACAAGGCACGTGTGTATAGTTTTGGAGACCAAGCTTCTCTGGCTCAAAAAGTGAGTCTCTCTTTTCACTGAGCCTATGAACGTGACGTCACGTCACGTCACGTCTTAATTCTACCAATAGCGACAACGTTCATCCTGCTTTTGTTTCGACCTCATCCAATCAGGAAAGGACGTCACGTCTTAATTCTACCAATAGCGACAACGTTCTTCCTGCTTTTGTTTCGACCTCATCCAATCAGGAAAGGCTTCAAAATTGCTGAACAAATAGTTTCCTTATCTAAACCCTAATCTTTGTTATGACTTGAAGGAAGAGTTATGGTTTTCTGAGCAACTCTAGCGTTACATTTTCTCTCTCTCGCTCTCGCTAATCCATCATTCCTCTATACTTATTTCTATGCTTAATCCAGACTAAAAGACCTATTACAGGGCTCGGCAGGCTACCGCTTGTCGTCCCGACAAGACTTCTGGTTTTCACTAATTGCGAACAAATACATGAAATATTTTCTATCTTAATTCATATTCACTGACTTAGTACAGTTATCAATCTATCATATTATACCATCTAAGTAATTCATTGTGTTATGTTTGCTAGCATAAAAACCTATTACAGGGTTCGTCTTATGAACCACATGCTTGTGTGATGATAAAACTTGATGTGTAGCAGTCTGCTGTACATAAAGAACATTCCTAGTAAGCTAATAAGTAATGATAAATAGTAGTACAATTAACATGATGTACCAATTTGACTGAGTTAATTCTGTGGTAAACAATTTGCCGGAAGTACGGTTTCATGGGTCTTCAAATATTTCTATGGAGGTAGTTTGTCTGATAACTTTACAATAACTTTTGATAGTATATTTTCTTCCGTGATTTCCCCAGTTTTCTTTTTATTAACAATTGGAGAGAATTTGTCTGAGTGTACTGACATGGATCAGGTGCTATGCAATCAATATGTTTAAGATAAATTTCTTTCAGAAGTAGGAAAGTGTCTAGTTATTCGTTAAGGTCGGACCTACTTTCCCTTAGTTGTTCTACGTTAGTAGTAATTTCAGCAATTGTCTCCAGTACTTCATCTACCTTACTTGAAGTGTGTGTAATGTCGACAAGGATTGTTGCAAAGTATGCATTGTGTTTCTCAAATCAGCATCTAGTCCTAAGTTTATGATTACCAGACCTGCAAATCTTCCAATGACTGCGACTATAGCTATACCTCTATTCCTCCTATGATCATCTAGAAAATTGGTTGTTCCATAATTAGATATCTTTGACTGTTAGTCTATTCTTTGCTACCTGTATTCCGTCCTTGATTTCTGTCAGGGTGTCTCAAATGTAGACAAGTCTTTCCATTTCCAAGAGGATTCACACAGATTGGTTAACAACAATAACAATTTCGACCTTCCTGACTAAGGCTCCGAGCTTCACAGGGTCCCAGGCCGGTGCTAGTGAACCTAACAAAATGCATGTCATCAACCTCAGGTTTTCTGTAAAAGGAGTTACAATCAACACCTAGTTTATGTATGTTTTTAACATTTCAGTTACATATGCCTCAAATTCGTCTTGTAAGAGAATTTTTGTTACGTTACAAACTAATAGAACTTGGTTAGAGTCCTTTTCACTAAATTCCTTGCAATAGCTTCGCAATTTCTTTCTGTAATCATGTGTTTCATTTGTGTCATTTAACATGTCTCCATTACTATTTTGCAGTGGTGGGCAGCGATAAATTTTGCGATAAAGTGATAACGATAAAGCGATAAATTTTTCCGCTAAGTCCTATAACGATAAAGCGATAAATTTCCAAAATACCTTAAAGCGATAAGCGATAAATCCTGCGATAAATCCAAAAATACTCTATTTTTGCTACTTATGCATTTAAAAACCTCTTTTTTACACTTAAAACACCATATATTACTTAATAAAAGACTAAAGGACCCGAAATTAACATTTTATTACTTTATAACAACATTTAATGAAGACAAATTAACAAAACTATCACAGCACAACATCACAAACAAAAATCCAACAATTTAAAACCCATCTCCCCCACCTACCCCATCCCCCCCCCCTTTGGCCCCTTTGAATTCTGTTGGGAGGTGGATTTTTCCCCCTTCAAAAAACACCAGTACTCAAAGTTGTCCCACTAAAGGCAACCCCTCTTTGGCCTCAGGCCCGTCCCCACTGTGTGAAAATCGCTCCACACTGCTGGGGTTTGGGGATCCCAGTTTTTGTCCTGATAAAGAGGGTCACCCACTGGCCCCATACTTTGCGGGGGAAGTGCGACTTTTTCATTTTTCCTGCAAAAATTTCCCCAAATAAAAAATTTTCTATTTTTCCCCAAATATTACATTTTTTAAAGCGCTTATCGCAACTTTTTATCGAAACTTACATTTGTAGTATGTAAGAACAAAGCAATAAGTTTTAAGCACAATAGTCTTTTACTCCTTGCCCCTCTTCCAAGCCCAGCACTCCTTTTTGTTTTCCCTTTTCCCCCGGTCGTCCTCCTGGTCACCGGGTTTGTCACACAGCTCTGCAAATGGGCCCGGCGCTGCCCCTTTTTCAGGGCTCCTCCTTTGCCTCCATGTCCGGGCTGTTGTCCTTCTCTTCGGTCTCTTGCCTGAGGGCGGCCTTCATCTCCTTCACAACCCTCTGGAAGATTTCTTCCTTCATGGGGGGGGCCACAGGGGGTTAAAAATGGGGTCATCCCATATTTGGGGGCAGGGCAGATCCCATCAGAAGGCCCAATCTTTGAACAGGGGCCCCAAACCTGTAAAGCAAAGAAATTTTTTTAAATATTTGGGTTTAAAAGGGTTTTTAAACTTTTAGCGCCGCAAAAATTAAAAAAAAGAATTTTTTTTTTTTTAATTTTTCATAGGTTGGGTTTTGTTTGTACCTTTTTTTAAAACCCTCCCGGTTGCCCTCCTGTCGCAGGGGGGCGGCCCCAAGGGGCTTGGCGTAGGTGAGGGCCGGGTTTCCCCTCGAGTTTTCCTCCAGCGCCGCCCCCCCACTCTCTGGGGGTGAGGGTGGGCAGCAATCCCCCAGGTATGCTTTTCCCCTTTCAGCCCTTTAGGGGGTTTCCGGGCCCAGTTGGCGAGGGGTTTCCCTGACCTTGCAGTACTCCTGCAGAAATTTGAGGGCCCCCAAAACCCAAAGTATCAAAAAAGTAAAAAAAGGGGAAATGCAAAAGCTTAAACCCAAAAAACAGAACTGTATCTAAAAAAAAAAAAGTTCGCTTTCAAATGTTTTGCGATTTTAAACCTGCTTGTCCGGGTTTCATCGAAGCCAAGTAGGGGTCCTGTTCCTTTTGGGGTGCCCCCCTCATTCCTAAAAAACCTCGTTCACGGGCTTCCAAGGGGGGGGCGCCCCTTTTTCGTCCATAAACGCGCGCACCCAGCACACTGCGGCCCGCCCCATACAGTGATTTCCACCTTTTGGGCAAAGTGAGAAACCCAATGAAGGACAAGGAAAAAAAGAAAAAACCCAGACAAATTAATATTTTTTGTCTTTTTTAATTTGTAAAAAAATTTTAAAAAAAAGGGTTATAAAATTTTTTAAAAAATTAATTTTTCAAAATTTTTAAAAATTTAAATTTTAAAAAAATGTTTTTGGCCCCTTTTGTGACCCCCGGTTTTGGGGGAAGCCCCCACCACTTTTTGAGGGTGTTGGGATGGGGGAAAACCTTTTTCTGTGGGTTTCCCAACGGGCCCGGGGGCCCTGGCTGGGGGTTTTCTTGGGGGGGGCGGCGGCCCCCCCCATAGTTCCAGGGGGTGAACTTGGGAGACATCTAGGGGACGCCGGGCAATTTGACAGTGTGCGCGTGAAATAAAAAAAAAGGGTTTTAGAAATTTTAAAAAAAAAAATTACATTTCAACTGTTTTTTTAGTTAGCAGAAAATTTTTAAATTTTTAAATAAATTTTGCTTTTCCCTTGCCTGCACCCTTTGATGTTTTGGGCAGCCTGGGTGAGTCCTGCACTGCAGCTTGCAGCAAGGGCCATGGTAAACGCTGATGATGTCGGGCCCCTCCCTCCCTTGCTCCCCCTTTGGCCCTCTGGGCGTTGATCACCCCCCTTCGACGTCAGGGTTTTTTGGCGTCCCCCTTTTCCTCGCCAACCCTGAGCCATAGTTGCTGAAGGCCCGACGTATTTCCCCCCGGTTCCGTGGGGGTGAGGAAAACCCTTTCCGCGAGATTTTAAAGGGGCCCGGGGTTTTGACCGGGGTTCCCAGTTTGAGGGCGATGATCCCCTTTGGTCTGGCAAACCCTGATAGTTTATAAGACAATTAATAACATATATTACCTTTAACTTCAAGTTTTATTATATTAATTAAATAAATTTAAAAGTGGGGATGTTTCATATAAAAATATAAAAAATTTATTTTTAAATATTTATTTTTTCTTTTTTTTAACGTTTTTAATAATAAATAAAGTATATTTTTTAAAATTATTCTGATGCAAGTCTAAACTTTTATTTTGTCTAAATTTTGACTCCCCCTTGATCTCCTTGATCGGGGGGGGGGGGGCCCCATCTTCCTGGCCGGGGTCAGGGGGGTCGATCCAGTGGACTGTCGACCCAATGAAGGACCTGCATTTTATTTTTTGAAATGTATGAAATGTTTTGCCCTTTTTAATCAGTTTCCTTTAAATAAAACAATTTTTAACATAAAATTTCCCACATTTTAAAAATTTTTTAAAAATTTGGTTTCCCTTTTGTTGTGTGCCTCCAGCTGTCCGCTTTTGTCGCAACATGCGGCAGGCCTTGGGGGAATCCCCTCTTTCCCCTCTTCCCCTCCCCCCCATGGCCTTGATGTCGCGAGTCAGGGGGGGGCGGGGGCCCCCTAAACTCAGGCTGGAAGATTTTGGAAACTTTCTCCCTGGTGGCTGGGGGGTTTCTGTGAGGGGGGGAGGGGGATAGGGCACCTCGGGGAACCACTTGGTCTTTTCCCTTTCCTTTACCCTTATCCGCACCACAAAGGAAAAAAAAAAAATTCCCATGTCTTAACATTTTGTAACAAGTGTAAAATTTAAAACAGAATTTTAAGTAAAATTTTCAATTATCAAAAAAAATTTAAAAATTTTTAAATAATGCGAAAAAATTAAAAAATTTAGCGCATTTTTTAATAGCTTTGGAAAAAAATTTTACGCAGACTTTTTTTTTTATAAAAAATTTTACCTTTGTAAACCCTTTTTCCCTTTGGCCCAAAAAGTTTCCCTTTTAAGGAGAGCGGGTGGCGTGCGGCTGGTCCCCCCCCCTTTTTTTTCCACTTTTTTTTTTGGGGCCCGGCCCCTGCGGGGCCCGCAAAAAATGGCGCCTTTAGTTTCGACAAGTCAGGGAGTGTGCTGAAAGAAAAAGATTTGTTTTAAATTTAATGAAAAAAATAGTTGGGGCTTTTAGCTCTTTTTGGTTTATTAGCCATTTAAAAAACCTAAAACATTTTTAAAATAGTCCCCTTGGGGTCTTTTAGTGCGAACCAGGTTGCCCAGTGGTGTTTTTTCCAGAAAAAACCCCCTCCGCAAAGCACTTTTGGATTTGGGCCTTAAAGGGTTGGTAACCTTGATTTCCCTTTCCCGGCCTTGGAAAAAGTGTCTGGTGCTTTTCTTGGGCGATCACGGGGGACAACTTGTAAAAATTTGTCAGAGCGGCCATTTTGTCTTTAAATGGTCTGCAGTTTCCGGGCCCTCGAAATACGGGCAGCCACCCGCAATCCCCAAACGCCCTCCCTTTGGTCCTGGCCTGGCTGCCAGGGCGGTGCCCTTCGGGTTCACTGCCCGGGGACATGAGGGAGTGGGAGCGGGAGAGGGTTTTGGGAATGTCCACAGATCCCAAAATTTCCCGGGAAAATTTGTTCCCCCCCCCTTTTCCCTTGGTCACATCACTGCTCCCTCCCCCTCCCCCGGGGAAAAAAGCCCTCCACTGCTTTCCCGACATCTTGACACTCAAAAATCCCCAAAAAATTCACTATTCTCGAAAAAATGAAGGGGGGCCCGCCGCGCCCACAAATTTTAATAACGCAAAAAAAAACCCCCCCCAAAAAACCTAAACGTTTTTTCCTAAAAAAGGAAAAGTTAAAACCACAAAATAAACGCGCTTTTTCTACGAAGGGGAGGCACCCCGCGAGGCCACCCTAAAAAGAAAAAAAAATATTAAAAAATTATTTTTAATTAAAATATTTATTTTAAAGGGATGGGCAATAAAACAATAAAAATTAAGAAATATAAAAGTTAAAACCACAAAAAAGCTTTGGTCGGGGGGGAGCACAATGAAACACAGAGTTTGGTTTCAGATGAGCCCCAATTTTGGGGGGGGCTATTAAAAAAGAAACTGAAAAAAGAAGCGCGGGCCCCCGGGCGCCTGGCCGCATCTTTTTGGCCGCGAAACCCAATGACCCCTGTAACCCCCCGCCGAAAAGGGTTTTTTCTTTTCTTCAAACTTTTTTCGCTGGATTTATCGGGGGGAAATTTAAAAAGGCAAATAAATTAAGCGATAATTTTTTCCCGGGTTTTGCGAAAAACGATAAGCGGAAATTTTCGGTTAAAGGATATTATCGCTTTTTCGCATTATGCTTTACTTATCGCAACGCCCACGAAAATGCCCATTTTTTGTACTTATGTTTTTTTTGTCCTTGAATTTTCTGGTGACCTTTCTACGTTTGTTATGTTTTTGTGTCTATCTGTTTTTTCTCTATTAAAATTTGTTTTCTTAAGGGGATCTGCTGTCTGTTGTTACCCTCCCGAGTCTAGGGAATTTAAATTTTTGTACTTGTTTCCCCCTGCACTTTTAAATTTAAATTTTTATGGACCTCTAAACTTGGGGGGGATAGCTTTTACTGTGGCAAAATAAAAATTTCATCCCAGCTTGGGTTAAATATTCCCCCGCTATGGGTTAAATAGGGGGCAGCCCGGGGTTAATCCCACAGGGGTGTTTTGCGTCCCCGGCCACGGTGAGCAAATTAAAGGGCCAAACCCTTTACATAGTTGGTTGGAGGGGGGGGGGGGGGGGGGGGCAAACCCTTTCCCCGTAAAAACTAAAAATAGCCACAAACAATTTGTAAGAGGGAGAGGGCCGGGGGGGCCCGGGAATCGCGCCCCCGAACCCCCGGTTTTTTTCCGGGGGGCCCGACCCTGCAGACCCCTCCTATGCCGACGCAGGGGAGGGGTTTTGCCATGCCCAGGGCGGGGGAAAGCCCCCGGGAATCCCGCCCCCTCTTTAAACAAGTGGTAGGGGGTCCCCACCCAAATTTTTTTTTAGGGGGGGGGCCGGGGGGGTTTCAGAGGCGGCGCCTGCCCGTTCGAATCACTCCTGGGATCAATTTTGCGGAGGGTTTTTTTCGGGGTGGGGGTCCCTGGGAAAGTTCTGAGCCTCTCAAAACGATCATCGGCTACCCCTCCTAAACGGGCAGCCAGTAGGGGGGGGTTTGGAAAATAGTGGGGGGCTCTCTGAGACGAGGGAAAGGGCCCGGCAAATGGCCGGGCTAGCAGTGGGGGTTACACCTAATATGGTCCCGGGATAACAAATTTGGGGCACCGTGTAGGGGAGTTTGCTTAAACATCTCCCGCAAAATGCAGCCTCAGTTTTTAGGGTTTCTCCCGGGTTTATGGGGCGTATAAAATGCGGGTGAGGGTGAAACCCCAATCTGGGTTTTTATGTCCCCTTGTTGCGTAACGCTCCTACCGAGATGCGTAAAAATGAAGGGGAAAGATGTTCTACGCCAAACTCGACTCTGTAAATTTGACCATTTTTCCTCCTCGGGGGCCCCCAATTGGGCTTTGGGGGCTTCAATGCTACTATTTGGGACTGTAAGAGATGGTACGATTTTTTTTTGGTTTTTTCCCCCTGGCTCCGGGCCCCGAAACCCCCAAAAAGTTCCTCTGCTTTTGAATTTGCAAGGTCCAGAAGGTTTAGAATTGCAGGTTCTTGGGGATCAGAGAACCCAACTGCACCGCGGACATGGGTTTTAGTAATGCCGGAGGGGTAGTAAGGAGATCGCCCATCCTTTGTTTGTACTCGTTGGAAATCCTCCAGAACTCAAAAGGTTTTTCCGGAGTGCTGAGTTTTTTGGAACAGATCACAGACGGGTTGTTGCTACACTTAAAAGGGTTTATGTCAAGTCCAAAAAGAACCCAAGAGGAACCCTACTGTGTTTCCCTCTTTAGAAATGAAGGACTTGACATGTGCTCATGATTTTGCGGTGGTAAATCTCCCCCTCGGTTTGATGGGCTCGGGTTTCCTCGGGGGTCCTGTAAACTGTGGGATACTAAAACGTTTTAAAAAAAATACAGGCTGCCAAAGGGGTATTGGGGAGGGCCCCCCGAGGTCAAGGGGGTGATTTTGGGCTCGAAAGGAGACCTGGAGAAAATCGAGGGGGAGTCCGCTTTCCAGGCTGGCTGGGTACCGGGGGGAAAAAAGGGAAAGGGGTCTGTCACGGGCCGGGCTAGAAAACCCCCCTAGGGGAAAACAAGGGGAAAGGGATTTAGGGGGTCTCGCTGAGGATTTCGAGGGTCCTTTGAAACCCCTAATGACCCCCCACCCCCCTACGAGCCCTGAAGAAGCTCCGTTCCAAAATCTCCTTTTTCGGGCGGGGCTATTCGAACAGGGAGATGGGCCCTCGTGTCCGGGAAAAGGATGGGCAGATTGGGTCGTTGGGTGAGTACTTTGGGCAGTTTTTTACGGTGGAAACCCCCCAACTGAGGGGCTTCACACCACTGGGTTTACAGGCAGTGGAGCCGACCTCCCATTGAAGAAACCGCACCCTCTCTTTACGAAGCCGAGGGGCTTTTAGCAAAGTTGAAGGGGGAAAAAGGGGCCCCGGTGTTTGTAATATCGTGCGGAGCTCGTCCCAAAACTGGGGTTTAGGCCCTGATCCGGGGTTGCTCGTCCGACGGCCTGTGGGGAATGGGGGCCATTTTCCCCCTGACTGGAAAAGGGGGCTGGTCGTCCCCATCTGGGAAAGGGAAAAGGGGGCCGTCCCGGGCTGAACAATTACCGCAGTATTACCCTGCTAACGGGACCAGGGAAGGTTTCTTGGGCCCTCTATTGCGACACAATTCGCGTCATCCCGGTGAAGCATCCCGAGCCCCCACAGCAGGTTTTACGCCTGGTAAATCAACAACGGCCCTACCCAGGGCCCTTTGTGTCCTTGGGGGGAAAAGCCGAGTGAGTTTTTTGACAGGGGATGCTTTCCCGCCTATATTATCTCAAGAAAAGGGGTTTTTGGGTTTAGTGCCGTGAGTCACTCTGGGGGGCTTCCCGCGACTTTTAGGATTTCCCGCAAAACCCATTGGTTTGTAAATGGTCTGTATTCTGGGGCTGAGAGTGCTGTGAAATGTGGGGCAAAGGGTACCACTTTTTTCCTGTGAATACAGGATAAAGGCAAGGGGGCGTCCTTGGCCCCCTCACTTTTCCAAAGCTTGTATGGACTGGGTATTGGCAAGGTTTTAGATCAAAGTGATTGTGGGGGCATCCGTCGCAACACCCAATCACGATCTTGTTTTTTTCGATGAGCAGTAAACTTTGCGGCGCTGGGGGTCCTGGTGAAAGGCTCTCCCAGGGGCTGCACGAGGAGGGAAAACCTTTGGGACTTGAGGTTCCTGGCCCCAAGACCCCAAGGGCCAGGGGGTTTTGGGGACTTACTAGAGGGAAACAGTACAGTCCCGTTTCATGGGGGTGGCGAGGACATTTGGGGATCTTGGAAAGTTTTAAAATTTTCCCTGGGGCCCCAAATCCATAAGACGGCGGGGCACTAAAAAACCTTACGGCGGATTTGGGATGCCCCCGGTGTTTTTGGGCCGCTCAGCGGGAATTTTTGGGGTTGTCGGGACCTGTGCCGGAGGGCAAAAAATCCGGGTCCCTTTAAGTCGTTGTGAACCCTGGGCACTCTAGGGTTAAAGAGACATGGGGCCCTAAATTTGTTTCTTGAAGAGACGAATCAATGCCCCTTTTGGTTTAAAAATTTTCTTCGCAGAAAAACATGGGGGATCGCTGGGGTGATTTCGGTCAAATCACGTTGCCCCCGAAGAATCGAGGGCCAAATTTCCTGCCCTAGCCGTTTAGCGCCAACTTTCGGCTATATGGGCATGTGGCACGCTACCCTGAAAAACCCATCCCCTTTCCCAAACGGGGGGTTTTTTTTGTAAAGAAAATCCCCCGGGCCCTGGAGGAGGCCAAGGGGCCCCCAAGGCTCGTGGCTGGGGGAAGTTGAGTTTCTTGTCGAGAGCTGCTTGGGATGGGAAAAGGGGCCTTCATGGGAATCGCGCGTGGTGACCCCCGGGAAATGGCTTGTAGGGGGGCGAGGCGACGGGGTCCCCCGGCGTATGCCCCCAAGGGTTTTATTGATTGAAAAGATACATGGAGTTTTTTCCATTACTAAATCTCCATTTCCTAACTTTACTTCGCGTGCCGTTTTATGTTGCTGTTTCTGCATTTCCTCTGAGTATTCCTTCATACTTTATGTGGAATAACAAAACACATCTTGACCTCTTTGTAGGCTTTACTTAACACAAAACTCTTGTGCATTCCTGTAACAATATTACTCAGTATCAGAGTGGAAATTTAACACACAAGATAACACTTATACACAAGTAATACACAGTCAAGGTATATTGGAACCAACCCATATATTGGAACCAACCCACCTGGCTTGGTTGCTTGCTTCTGTAGGACTGATCCACACCTGCTAGCTCCTTTACCACCTTGACTACTACGCGGTGTTGCCAAACCTACGTAAATGATGAACTACCACAACCCATCAAATAGTTACCTTAGTATATGACAGTAGGCCAATCACATAGTTATCATCAACTAACTATTACATTCTCCCCCTTCCACAAAAACGTGTACCTACGATGCCTCAAAACGAGTAGGAGGACGCCTGATACGCTCGGATCTCCTTAGAACCGGCACACCCTCATCAGACTCAGGTTGTTGAGGAGGATTTGAAGCCTCAGAACCAGAATCATCAGCTCTCACAATAACTGCTTCAGGAGAACTCGAACCAGGAGCTGCATTTGCAGTGTCCGGAGTCTGGGCTGGGAGCTCACTACCAGCTGGGGCCAAATGCCGAGTAGATACAGTATCCTCCCTGCCATCTGGATACCGAATATGAGCGTAGTGAGGGTTCGCTTGTAGGAGTTCCACTTCATCTACTAAGGGATCAGTTTTGTTCGCTCGAACATGACGCTTCAGTAGCACCAGACCAGGGTTACACAACCAAGATGGGACTGTAGCTCCTGCGGACGAACGACGAGTATAATTAAAAAGTCTTTCATGAGGGGTAACATTGGTGGCGGTATTTAGTAATGAGCGAATTGAGTGAAGAGCATCAGGCAACACATTTTGCCAGTACTGTGTTGGTAGATCACGAGACTTCAAAGCAGTTGTGATGGCCTTCCATATAGTTCCATTGAAGCGCTCCACTTGCCCGTTACCTTAATAGTGAGGCAGCTTAGCACCGAATTTCAAAGGGATGGGGACATGCCGGATAAAAGCACCAAATTTTGATCAGGCAATCTTCAGGGTCCCAGCTCTGATTCTATAACCGGCGCCAAGCGATACGACCACTCTTATGCTTCTACGATACATTTTTGTAATGTGAGCAATTTAACACATACGAAAATCAAGAAAAAATGTAAACTCTTTCAGACCGTGCGTATATTTACCCAACATGGTGCAAAATTGCCATGTTTCTTGTTTTAAGGTATTTTCTGAGTATGGTTGCTCATTATTTGGCCCATTAGGGGTGTTTATAATTCAATCACATGAAATAATCATACTTAGTACACAATTAAGTAGGAGAGCAAAGCATGAAGGTCAGTTCAAAGGTTTTAATGGAGGAATCTGCTAACAACTGACATTAAAACATGGAAACATGCAGTGTTAATGTCTTAAATCCCTTCTCTGCACAAAATTCAATTACTACATTTCACACTAAGCCGGCTAAGCTACTTCTCACATCGGCAGCTGCAAAGTTATGTGCACTTCCACCGCGCCTTCTTGCATGAGCATCGTCCTCCACACGTGCACATGGCGCTTTTGCAACCACACTTGATCAGTCCGCTGCAGGCCTGGGATGCCACAGGCAGGTTGGAGCACACAGGACGCCAGGTCTTCGTTGCACTCTCTAGAGTCCATCCAAAGCCCTCTGAGGTTGGAGGCTTCTGCTCACAATGATCACTGGTTGCCCAGATTCCAGCTTGGTAGACTGCGCGCAGTGTGTGCTGCAGAAGGGCTTCTTGCGTTGGGGGAATGTTCTCCATTGTCCTGTTTTTCTGGGAGAAGAGTTCCCTACGTGCCTCGTTCACAGAGTCCAAGTTGCTCTTCTTATTGTAGATGATCACGGTGAAGCGCTCGAGCAACTGGAATTCCTTGCAGTTCACTGTCACAGTCATGTAAGGGTGATTCATGAGGTTGTTGAAGGCTTCCGTCACCTCCACGTAGGCATTCCAAGCCTCCCATACCGATTTCTTCCCTTTGCCAAAGAAAGCGGAAGTTGTGTCGCAGCCCGTGAAGCTGTGGAACATAGGCAGTGCCGTTGACCTATCTTTTCCCAGAGCATAGCATATGGCATGATATCCAGGTACATGAAGTTCTTTCCAGTTCCAAAGGCTACCCAGATGGCTGCCATCTGATGCTGGCTGGTCAGGGAATGATACTTTCCTATCAGTATGACAACGACGTCTGTGTCGACAGTGCGTACCAAACAGGTGGTGCATCCCTTGTCCAGCGCATCTTTCAGGTGAACGACAATCCTTGTATCGGCCTCTTCATGGTCACATCGTGGCATGGAGTGGTCGGAACCTCTGCTGATCACATCTGTGCCTGATGTTATGAAGACCTCCTTTCCGTCTGGCCAGTCATTGGAGCCGACTTTGTCTGAAAGGAACTGGAAAAGCTCCTCCTTGTTTGTGGAATCCCGGAGGAAGTCGGGCCAGTTGCTGGGCACCTTGGTTGGACCGCCGACCTTTCTCCGCACACCTTTTCCCCTTTTCTCTCTAGTTGACTCCTTGATACTGCTGGCAATGTAGCTGTCCCAGACCACATCGACTCTTCTGCAGGATTCAAGTAGCTTCAGGATGTGGGGGATGCAAACGCCATTAGCATTGAATGTGGTGACATTAGTATGAGGAAGCAGATACACCACAGCAACACCGTCGAGAATTCTTGCATCCAGAAACGGCGGTGTAATATGCATTTAATTAAATAAAAAAAAAAAAAGTTCTATTATGCAGGCTATCCTATCGGGGAGGCGGTAGCAGTGGTTAGCGTCTCTCAGTGGCGTTCTCGGTGACCCGAGTTCGATCCCCGAAGAAAACCAAAATCTTTCTGCACCGTCGAGTGGCCTAAGAACACCCACATGCCCTGTCCATTAACTCTACCTTCGATTGCGAGTGCATCGGATGACACAGGGGGGCGGCATGAGCCTCTAATCACAGGCGTCACTATAAAAATCCTGCCTGCGCCACCACGGACGAGGGCCAACCATCCCAGCCCTCAAGTGAACCTCCGGGGCTTAACTACCGAGCCCTGGGTCACTACTGCCTACAGGCGCTATAGGCACAAAATGTTAAATAAAAAAAAATAAAAAAAATAAAGATTGTGTTTAAAAAAAATGTTCGGATCGCTTGGCGCCGGTTCTAGAATTGAAGCTTGGATTCTGAGGAATACCTGGAAAAAATGTGGTGCTTTTATCCGGCATGTCCCCATCAACTACCTAAGCTGCCTCACTATAAGGGTTGTAACTTGTTGTCCTGCTGCAAGCGATTCCTTTACTGGCGAGGAATCCTTGTAGTTCCCTGCTCATGAATGATGCCCCCCTGTCTGAGTGAATATATGCTGGCATGCCAAAAATGGAGAATAACTGAGAGAGACAATTGATAACTGTTGATGCGGTCATATTAGAACATGGAAATACAAAAGGGAATCTGGAATACTCATCCACAACATTAAGAAAATAGTGGTTCTTATCAGTGCTTGGGAGAGGTCCTTTAAAGTCAACGTTATGCCTTTCAAATGGCTGAGTAGCCTTTACGAGAGGGGTCCTATCAGGTTGATGAAAATTAGGTTTGCACTCTGCACATATTTTACATGAGCCAACAACTTGCCTGACATCTTTAACAGAGTAAGGTAGATTCTTAGACTTTACGAAATGTAGCAAACGAGTAACACCTGGATGGCATAACGCATCGTGAAGGGCAAGCAGTGACTGATGGTCATGGCATGTTGCTCCACAAACAGACCTGGAAAATACATCTGGAGGGATATTGTCTTTTCCTGATATATAGACTATATCAAAATCATAGCATAACAATTCCATCCTCCATCTTAAGATTTTGTCATTCTTAATCTTGCTTTTGTGCTGCTTATCAAACATATACTTCACTGAGCGTTGGTCTGTTTTTATAGTGAAATGCTTACCAGACAAGTAATGCCTCCAGTGGCGGACTGTCTCGATGATAGCCTGGGCCTCCTTTTCCACAGCAGCATGGCGCTTCTCTGGCCCATGCAAGGTTCGTGAAAAGAAAGCAACTGGACGTCCAGCTTGAGTGAGGACTGCTGCAATGGCGGAGTTTGAAGCATCTGTTTCAACTGTAAATGGTACAGACTCGTCGATCGCCTTGACCACCGAAGATTCTATGTCACCCTTGAGTTTGAAGAACGCTTCCTTTGCTTCCTCCGTCACAGGAAAGGCAGTAGTGGCACTCAGTGGGAAAATCTTGCTAGAATAATTGTATATTCACTTTGAATAGTAAGCAAAAAGACCAAGCGAACGGCGGAGTGACTTCATGTCCCACGGCAGAGGTAAGTCTCGAAGCGGTCTCAGTCGTTCCGGGTCAGGCCGAATCACTCCTTCCTCCACCACGTAACCTAGAATGCTGAGATGCCTAGTTGAGAAAAAACACTTGTTTTCATTGTAAACGATGTTCCTTCTCTTGGCAGCTTCAAGGAATCTCTTCAGATTATTATCGTGTTCTTCTTGAGACATCCCACAAATGGTAACGTCGTCCAAGTACGCGTAGGTTCCAACAAGTCCCTCTTCTTTGATAAACGAATCCATGAGTCTTTGGAAACAAGCTACTCCGTTTGTTACACCAAAAGGGACACGAGTAAATTGGTATAATTTACCACATGCCTCAAAGGCAGTATATGGCTTGTCTTGATCTTTAATAGCCACTTGATGATACGCACTGCGGAGATCAATCGTACTGAATACACGATACTTAGCGATCTTGTTTACCAGGTCATCAATACGAGGCAAGGGGTACCCGTCAAGAAGTGTAAACTTGTTAATAGTTTCAGAGTAATCGATAGCTAGGCGTTTCTTGCGAGATTCATTTTTAACAACGACAACTTGTGCACGCCAAGGAGAGTTACTTAGTTCAATAACTCCTTCACTTAACAGCCTTGTCACTTCCTTCTCTATGAATTCACGATCACCAGAAGAGTAACGTCGTGATTTAGATGCGACTGGATGACAGTCAGCCGTCATGTTTGCAAACAGTTCCGGTGGGTCACTATTTATTACGCAGAGTTCACAGATAACAAGTGGAGGCAGGTCACCACCGTACGTCAGCGTAACTTTCTCATGTAGCATCTGGAAATCTTAGCAAGATTACGTCAGCGCACAGTTGTGGCAGTATAGTTATGCGTACATTTTCATACGTCCGGCCGTTCACTTTGATGTCAACTCTACATAATCCAGATGTCTGAGTGGCGAGTGAAGTAGAAGCCATAGTCACAGTACTTTGCGATTGTTGAACCTGTAATGAGTGACGCTTCACTAGCTCCGGGTGAATAAAACTTTCTGAACTGCCACTGTCAACAAGGCCATTTGTTTTCATTCCGTTGATTGAAACTTCAACGACAGCTTTGGATAATGCACCATGAGTGGCCGCTGAAGCTATAGAAGCCAGCATAACACTGTCAGAAGGGGTAACTGAAGCACTGACACTAGGGGATCGGCACACTTTACCGTAGTAACCCTTTTTCTGACACTTGTGACACTCCGCTTCACGTGCCGGACACTTCGAACGTGGATGCCTCGAAAAGCCACAAAAGAAACACTTTGCGCTGGTGGCAGCCAGTACCGAAGCAGTTTCTGGTTTAGATACACTGTTATCTTCACAAGCTGCACTTAACAGCCGAGATGACTGACCACCACCATAGGACTCTGAATCCTTTTGAGCGGACTCGAGAACTCGCGCCTGGTCAAACATTGTTGTTAGATCAAGAGTTTTGTTCTCTAACAACCGCTGCCTGATTGCTGGAGATACAAGACCACTGATGAACGAGTCCCTGATGGACTCTTCACACTGCTGAGTTGCAGTCACAGCCTTAAATTTACAGTCTTTGCTTAACACTTTAAGGGCACTAAGGTATTCGTCGAGATTCTCGCCAAGTTGCTGACGGCGAGTAGCAAGGCGATGACGTGCGAAAACTTCATTCGTAGGTTTCACGTAGTGAGCCTGTAGTGTGCTTATGGCATGATCATAGGTAGTACACTCAGATATTTCATACACTCTAGGAGAGACAAAGTTGGTGAGGAGCCTGAGCTTGTTCACATTTTCACTCGGCACAGCCTCCAAGAAGTTTTCGAACGTTCGTAGCCAGTGCTTCCACCCCTGCCCTGCCGCTGACGAGCTGGGGTCGGCGTCGAGGCGTTCTGGCCTCAGCAAACGCTCCATTCCGTGAAGTAGCGACGCGATGGATGCAGACTCAAGAGATTTGATTTTTGTGTTAAGTAAATTGATGTGAAATAACAAAACACATCTTGACCTCTTTGTAGGCTTTACTTAACACAAAACTCTTGTGCATTCCTGTAACAATATTACTCAGTATCAGAGTGGAAATTTAACACACAAGATAAACACTTATACACAAGTAATACACAGTCAAGGTATATTGGAGGAATACCCACCTGGCTTGGTTGCTTGCTTCTGTAGGACTGATCCACACCTGCTAGCTCCTTTACCACCTTGACTACTACGCGGTGTTGCCAAACCTACGTAAATGACGAACTACCACAACCCATCAAATAGTTACCTTAGTATATGACAGTAGGCCATTCACATAGTTATCATCAACTAACTATTACAATACTCTCTGGTGAATGACTTGAAATTTGTGTAATCTATTTGCCACGTAATCATCCTGATTATACACAGGCTTGGGTTCTGCATCTAAGAGTTCATATGGAAGGACTTTATCTTCCCCAAATAATATGTAGTGTGACGTTTCTCCGGTGTCTGAGTTTATCTGGGAATTCAGTGCACATTTGACGTGAGGGATCCATGTATCCCATGCCATGCTGTACGGATCAATTAAACTTCTCAAACAAGTTATTACTTTGCGGTTCAGTCTTTCTACTACTCCATTACTCTGGGGTCTATAGGCTTGTACATTTATTTTCTTTATGTTAAATAGTTTACATAACCCTTCTAGTATCTGATTGTTGAACTCAGTACCATTGTCTGACACTATTATCTTTGGTGTCGTGAAACTGCAAATTATTTGTTCGAATATTATTGAGGCGACCATTTCTGCCTTTTTGTTATTCATGGGCTGTAGGATGCAATATCGGGAAAAATAGTCGATGGCGACCAGCAAGTATTTGTATTCATTTTCTGACAGTGGTAGCTCAAGTGTATCGATATGGACTCTCCCATGGTTTCTGGGGAATAGAGTACGTTAGCATTGGTGCTGGAGAACGTGTGTTACCTTTCACTTCGGCGCAAGTCGTGCAGTTATCCACGTGGGAATATATGTCTTTTCTCATACCGGGCCAAAAATATTTTAGTTGTGCCTGTTTGTAAGTCTTATCTTTCCCGGGGTGTGCGCTGTGTGCACTATTATGGAGCATCTTTAATACTTCCGGGACTAGTGTCTGAGGGATTACTAACGGTTTCACCATACCTCGTGTTACATCTTTGCATACTATTTCTGCGTTTCTGTATAATTCATTGCATATTTCGAAATCGTTTATCTTGTATTTAGGGGGTAGTTGTGGTTCTTTACTATCTGTCGGGTTTGTTAGGAACGTTACTACTGTGCTCCACATGGCATCCTTTTCAACTTCTGTGCTGACTAGTTCTATATCTAGTGTGATTAATTCTTCAATACTACATATTGAGGTCATTACCTCTGTTTCTGGGCTTATGTTCCTTGAAAGTGCGTCTGCGGCTACGTTTTTCTTTCCTGGTATGTATTCAAAACTGACTTCATAATTCTGTAACGTCGTGAACCATCTGGCGAGTCTGCCTCTAAGGTTTTTGTGCTTGAACAGGTTCTGTATTGGTGGGTGATCGGTCCACACTCTTATCTTGTAACCTAGCAGCATGTCTCTGAATTTCTCTAGACAGTATATTACTGCTAAAGTCTCACGTTCTGTGATGCTGTAATTCTTTTCTACGGTTGTACATAGACTAGATGCACAAACTATCGGCTGGACTGTCCCCTTTCTTTCCCGCATTAATATTCCTCCTAGCCCTATATCTGAGGCGTCGGTGCATAGGATAAATTCCTTCGTGTAATCTGGGAAGATTAGCACTGGTGAACTGGTGAGTTTCGACTTTAGAATTTCAAATGCTTGCTCTTGAGCTTGTCCCCAAGTAAAAGTCTGATTCTTTTTCAATAGAGAGTTTAGTGGCTGTGCTCTATCGGCGTATCCATTTATAAAGATTCTATAGTAACCTGTTAGACCTAGGAAACTCCTTACTTTCTCAACTGTGGTTGGCACTGGGAAATTTCTCACGGCGTCTATTTTGGACTGTACTGTTCTTAATCCATGTTTATCTATTTGGTGTCCTAGGTAAATAACTTTGTCTTGTAGGAAGGTACATTTCTCCATTTTCACTTTCAATCCGGCTGATGCTAGCCTAGAGAATACCAAGTCTAATTTCTTAAAGTGTTCCTCTGCCGTCTGTGATACTATGAGTATGTCATCTAGGAATACACTAGCTGTGTTTCCTCTTAGTCCTTGCAATACTGTGTTCATCAGTCTCATGTACGTCAAAGGACTGTTTGATAATCCAAATGGCATGCGTTTAAACCTGTAATGTCCAGTCGGTGTGGAGAAGGCTGTCATGTCTTTAGATTCATCCTGCATTTCTATCTGCCAGAAAGCTGACTTTATATATATTGTGCTAAATAGTTTATTTTCTGTTCCTAGACTGCGGAGAATATCAGAGATTACTGGTAATGGTAGACGATCTGGGATAGTGCGTTTGTTTAACTCCCTGTAGTCTATGACTGGGCGTGCTGAGCCGTCTGATTTTGGTACTAGTATGAGAGGAAAGTTCCACTCACTATCACTAGGTTCAATCACATCTTGTGTGAGCATTTAACTGATTATTTGATTTACTGTGGTGAGCTTTGAATGCGGCAATCTATATGCTGGTATATAAATGGGTTGTGTACCTGATTTTATATTTATTTGATGTTTCAACACGTCTGTCTTGCCTAAGGCGTCCCCCGGCAAGGCTATCGCGTTCGCGTGCTTCGTTAGCAGTGATAAGAGTTCTTGCTCTAAATCAGGTCGGCTGGTAGGTTTAAGATGGTTTAGGAGATCTCTCCCTACTTCTACATCTTTCTGGACTGAGCAGGTGAATGGGTCTGTTGCATTTTCTGAGTTCTGGTTTTCATTTACTATTTTAATTGGGTGTTCATATACTTGGAATGACCCTATCTGGGTTCCTGGTTTCAAAGTGATGTTCTTATTCAGTGTACTCATTACTAAAACTTCTAATTACCCATTCTCTGATTTATACACAGCGGAATCAAGCTGTGTTCCCCTTACTCTAATGGATTCTGGCATTGCAATTACTTCTGTATCATGCTTTAATCCTTTTAGCTCCAGTGTCACCTTATTAATTGACATGGCATGCAATAGTGTCGACTCTATCACATGTCCTGAAACAATTCTCATGGCTTCATCTGGGCCTTTAACTTGTTCCTTTGGGGCTGTCTTTGTATTGACTATCGTGTGTTACTTTTTCTTGCCTGGTATTAAGCTTTTTGCTTGTCTCTGGTGTGACTTCACTACTCACCTGTTTCGGTGCAGTGTGTAAGTCAGGGACCTGAAGGTTGAGAGGTAATTTTTCCCTTCTCTTGGGCTTATCAGTAGCCTTTGATCGCTCTGCCACGCTAATTTGAGTGTTAAAATCACAATTTGTGTTCTTATTTAGCACGCCTATAACTGGTTCTGGATTCAGAAATGGGATGAATTTGTAGGATCAGTGTACACCATGATCTGGTGGAGATACCGTGATCTCTTGTTCTCGCATAGTTGCAAATCCTATTAACAAATCACCAGGGAAGAATGGTTTGTCTACCACCATCGCGGTGATCTCAAATTCGAAGTACCCTCCTATAATAACAGTGATTTGCGTTTTTCCCACAGTATGTAATTTTCACCTGTTACTCCTTGCAGTGAATATGGCACTGGTTCAATAAACCTAACTCCTGGTCTTACTTTGTTTAAGATTTCAAGACTTATTATGTTCACCATGGACCCGGTGTCTAGGAAAATCTGAGTGGACGTGTGGTAAACCTTGCCTTCGATCAATGGGCCTTCTGTGTGTTTGTTGACAGGTATTATAATTTTTATTTCTCTTTCTAAATTTTCTAAGTCTTCAGTTTGTCGGTTCTCATGTCTTACTTGAAGAGTAGTGTTTCCTTCCTTGTGTTTACCTACGAAGGGGGTCCTGTACGAAAATTTTGACCTCGAAAATTTTGAGCTCGTCGCGCTCGACAGTCCCTGGTTCTGTGTCCTATTTGTTTATGATAGTTACACCAAGGTTCTTGGTAGCAGTTTTTCTCGGTGTGTCCTGTATATTGACAATTACCGCAAGATGTTGGGTTGTAACAATCTTTCGCGACGTGGCCGGGTCTTCCGCACTGATAACATTCTATTTGAGGAGAGCGTTGCCATGAGACGCTTCTAGTTCTATTTTCTGTTGGGCATCCACTACGTGATATGGATCTACTGAACCGTGTTCCGGATTGGAAGTTACTGGCCTGTGGCGGCGGTGTATGTGTTGATCGCACAGGCATCACGTACGAATCGTGCCTAGGATTTGTCTCGGCATATCCTCTAAGCAAACAATCAATTTCTCCCAAGGACAGTGTTTCCTTCAAATCCTTGTAAAGCCTTTCGCTTGTTACGTCATCACAATCACTTATAATTTTCGAGAACATGATTAATTTGGATACTAGTGTTACAGACATGTGATCTCCGTCTAGTGGCATTGTCCACGTGGAGGTCTTGAGCATTTTCTCCATGTCCTGCCCCCACAGATCAAGCTTTGCAATATACTCGGTAACGAGTTGGGAAGAAGGTCTCTTTAAGGCTAATATTTTAACCATAGCTCTAAGGGGATCTTGGTCACTCTTTTTGGAGAAGTGCCTCCTGAACACCTGAACGTCAGCGTCATAATCGTCCAGTTCCTCTTACTGTCTGTAACAGATAACATGCCTAGCTCTGCCATTTTCGGCATCAACATTTTGTTTGAGAACTTCTATTTTCAGGCTTTCTGAAGAGAGTTTCTTATTTGCAATCAGGGTGTCCACTCTAAGTAGGAATTGATTTACCTCAATGGTGTGTGGGTCTCCAGAGAACTTAGGTACACCTGCAGCTGAGGTGATAATTTCATGCCTCACTATCTTCCCTACTTCTTCATCACCCATATTGGCGTGTGTACGTCTTGAATGAAATCTACGATATAATCTGGTTCCTACCGGGCTTTTTCTTAACTGTATTTTACGAACTAGTGAGGTTGGTGACATTTACAAAATATTATATTTCATACCTTGACTAAATGGTAAGGCGGAGAGAGCGAGCAGAGACCTGGGGGAAGATGCTGAGAAGTGCCATAGAGGTAAGGCGAAAAGAGCGCTTTACCGGTCTTCAGGCGCTTTTGTAACAGGCCCGGCTAAGGCACCGGCTCAAGGCTATGTACAGTCGAGATTTCAGACGCTTTTGCCCTGCCATACACCTCTAAAGCCCAATGCGTGGGTGTGGTCCGAGACTCCTACTAGCCAATCACGCTGCCTGTCTGAGCGCTGTTTAGGCAGCTTCGACCAATCACAAGGCTTGAACACTTCAACACCAAAACAAGAATTTTAGTCCCTCCCTCCCTCACCTCTGCAATAAGGCAACGCTCGCCCCTGCGGCCCGCCGAAAACTGTTTGTCACAAGTATGACATTCATCACAGGTTTTGACCACTTATATATTTTTGCATTGGGACGTGCCACATACCATGATAATCGGAAAACTGTGGTGATTCCGAGACTGTGAGTGAAAATGTAATGCAAACAAAAGTACAGGAGTAAGGAAGAGTTTAATAAAAAAAGGTGAAAGAAAATAAATGTTTATACACGATCTCATTTTGCTCTCATTATCTTATTATAGGTATAGTTTACTGTAATTTTTATAGTCATGATATGCACTAATGTCTCGTGAAGATGATGGTATGTTCAGTTGTCCTAAATATCATCTGGTAATATGATAATACCGTATAATAGTACAACATTTTAGTGTGGGCGGAGCACCCTTGGTGACACTTGTCTAGTCGCTTCGCCCTCCGCCCGCCCGCCCAACCAACACACAACACAAAATTTTTATCGCCAGCATATAAGCTTATAAAAACACCCTATAGTGCCGCGTTTAGTCTTTCACGATCAATTCATACACACCTTGCAACACTATTATTACGTAAACACCAATTGTTACGATGTAGGAACTGAAACAAGGCTATATTTGCCTTATAAACAGAAGATGAATGTCTGTCAAAGGCCAACAGTAGCTCACTAAGTCAGGGTCTGACCATGCCTTAGTTTCAGCGCCTTTAGCGGTGCCACTAAGGCAGCAATCTCGACTGAGCATGGCGGTGGGAGGGCGTTTCGCCTTACCACAGGCGCCCTAGTGGATAGGGCGCCCTAGCTCGCTCTCAGCATCTGGCCCCTTACCACGTAATCTGGGATACGGTGGCTGGGGGTTACACACACACACCTCTCTTCGTAACTCAGGTTCTTCCTGTTAATAGAGAGGAATTAGTTAACAGAAACTACATATGGATAACATGTGACTTAAAAGGAAGCTATTATACTTCACAGAAGTGTGTTGTGGAGACGAAAACTGGTGTCTGTGGTGAGAAAACACAGCAGCAGAGTCACGGTGTGTGTGTCCAAGGAGGTGTCTCTGCCATGTGACTCTCTAGGCGGAAGCCCGGAAGGATACACGGCTTCAGGCGAGCGGTGTGTAGACTGGCGGCGGTGCTACGGCCTGGCTGAGGTTAGCAGCGGTGTGGCGGAGGTCGGCGGGGCGTCGTGACGGGCGGCTTCTTAGATGTCTTCTGTTTCTTCTTGCTTGTTTCTTCTTGCTTATTTCTTCTTGCTTGTTGGTTTCTTTCTAAGGCGTGAGTGAAACGATTGGCGAGTGAGGAATGCGAGAGTGAAGGTGTTGAGAGAATGCGTTGCGGCCGTGATGGGGTTAGGCCTATTGACGATTGCAGTGGCTGGCGGCGTCGGTAGTGGCGGGACTGGTGGCGACCGCGGCTGTGAGCAGGCGGGTGGCGTTGGCTGCATGTGGCGGGCTTTCTTCTTTTCTTTTTCTTCTTCTTTTCTTTTTTTCTTCGGAGCTATGTTATGCGTGAGTTCAGATCCTTCTCGCTACCATCCACTGTGATGTGTGGTTTGCTTATCAATGGTAGGAATGCACTTCGTTCATGCGGTGGCTGTAATAATCAGTCGTTTACCTTTTCTTGATTTATTTAAGGATAACAACAACTCTTTCACACACTTGTAAATTGTTCAGTAAATGTTGGTCTCTCGCTTTCACTCACTTCACTCTCGTTTCACTCGTGCTATTGATCTCTGCACACACAAGGCACGTGTGTATAGTTTTGGAGACGAAGCTTCTCTGGCTCAAAAAGTGAGCGTCTCTTTTCACTGAGCCTATGAACGTGACGTCACGTCACGTCTTAATTCTACCAATAGCGACAACGTTCTTCCTGCTTTTGTTTCGACCTCATCCAATCAGGAAAGGCTTCAAAATTGCTGAACAAATAGTTTCCTTATCTAAACCCTAATCTTTGTTATGACTTGAAGGAAGAGTTATGGTTTTCTGAGCAACTCTAGTGTTACATTTTCTCTCTCACGCTCTCGCTAATCCATCATTCCTCTATACTTATTTCTATGCTTAATCCAGACCAAAAGACCTTTACATTGATAATATTTATAATTTATTATCATTATTATTATTATTTTTTTAATTATTATTATTAGTCTAGTACTATTATTATGATTATTATCGTCATCATTATCATTATTGTTATTTTTGTTTTATAATCATAATTATTATTATTATATTTAGGTTTTTATTATTTTTATTATTATTATAATTATTATTACTCACATTTTCATTATTGTTATTATTATTATTATTATTATTATTATTATTATTATTATTATTATTATTATTATTATAATTATTATTATCATTGTTATTATTATTATTAGTCTACTATTATTATGGTTATTATCATCATCATTTGCATTATTGTTATTATAATTATTTTTATCATCATAATTATTATTATTATAAACTATATCATAGACCACTATATACCTGGACTGCGCACGGAATATCGGCCTGTCGCGCAAGGGCCCGAAGTCGGAGGGCCGCTCGGATTCATATATATATATACGGATCATATAGACTGGTTTATCAGTATATATGATATACTGTAATCTTCGTAAATGTTTGTTCTATAATATTATCAAATAAAAAACAGTAAAACACGCTAAAGGAATGCCATTACGAGACTATGAAGAAATATGCATGAACTTAATATTCACTTCAACTCTTCGCCATTTACAACTTTGCGAGTCAACTTTTATCATGAAGGATATCAATAGAAGCGCAATTTTATTAGCTTTCCATTGCTATATTTTGTTATCTGATAAATGAATTAGAACCATGCATAAATTAGCGTTAACTAAGTAAATAAAATCATCAATCGGGTAATTCTCCCGATTGATGAGGTTATTTATTTAGGCAACGCTAATTTATACATGGTACTAATTCATTTATCAGAAAACGAAATATATAAATAAATAAATAACATCATCACTCGGGAAAATTACCCGATTGATGATTTTATTTATTTATTTAACGCTAATTTATGCATGGTTCTAATTAATTTATCAGATAACGAAATACATCAATGGAAAGCTAATAAAATTGCGCTTCTATTGATACCCTTCATGATAAAAGTTGACTTGCAAAGTTTTAAATGGCGAAGAGTTAAGTGAATATTAAGTTCATGCATATTTCTTCATAGTCTCGTAATGGCATTTCTTTAGCGTTCTTTACTGTTTTTTATTTGATAATATTATAGAACAAACATTTACGAAGATTACAGTATACCATATATACTGATAAACCAGTCTATATGATAGTCCATAGACCACTATATCTCTTTGTTGGGCGCCCCGCGGGCCCCTATGCAGCCCCGCAATTCAAAACATTGTCGCGTGAACAGTCCAGGTATACAGTGGTCTATGACTATATATATAGGTTATCATTATTATTATTATTATTATTATTATTAGTATAACTATTATTATTGTTAGCAATACCATTGATATTTTTATTATTAATATTATTTTAATATTATTAGAATTAATATTAGTATTATAACAATTATTATTATTATTATTATCATCATCAATACTATTGACATTATCATTATTATTATTACTGTTATTATTATTATCATCCAAATTATTATTAATATTTTATCATTAATATAATTATTTCAAAGGTATGTATGCGTGTGTGTATTCATCTAGTTGTATTTTAGTTGTATTTTACAGGGCCAGAGCAATGCTCGTATGGCCCCGTCTCCATATCAACATTTATTTTTCTCATTCAGCCTTAGTGTTGACCGAAACCACCACCCCGGGAGGCGGGTCACAAACACCCGGTAACTATTCACTGCTGGGTGGACAGGGGCTCGGGTTTTAAGAAGACCGCCCGTCGGTCTTCGCTCCGCCCGGGGATCGAACCTGGGACTTCTCGGTTGTGAGCCGAGCGTGCTAACCTTTACACTACAGAGCTCCTTTTACAGTGTGTTACAGTTCACAGTGTGACTGTGTGTATTCATCTAGTTGTATTCATCTAGTTGAATTTTACAGGGCCAGAGCGACGCTCGTATGGCCCCGTCTCCATATCAACATTTTTTTATCATTCATCCTTAGTTCTTTGTGTTGGCCGAAGCCACCACCCCAAGAGGCGGGTCACAAACCCCTGGCTAACACCCGGTACCCATTCACTGCTGGGTGGACAGGGGCTCGGGTTTTAAGAAGACCGCCCGTCTGTCTTCGCTCCGCCCGGGGATCGAACTCGGGACTTCTCGGTTGTGAGCCGAGCGTGCTAACCCTTACACTACGGAGCTCCTCTCCGTGTGTGTGTGTGTGTGTGTGTGTGTGTGTCTGTGTGTGTGTGTATGTATGTGTGTGTGTGTGTGTGTGTGTGTGTGTATGTGTGTGTGTGTGTGTAGGGGTTAAGAATTGTCTGAGAATGGACAAGTAAAAAAAAGACAGGAAAATTTCAAATACCGATACCGGTAATACCGGTATAAAAAAAACCACGGTAGATACCGGTATCGTAACTGATACGTAGCGGTATTATTCCCAAAAACCGGTATCGGCAATACCGGTATTTTGTTGATACCGCACAACCAAGGCCGTCTCAATCTATAAAGGCCTGCGCCTGAGATTTATGACGTCACGGACTGAGTCTGTACGAGGCCACCGAGATGACAAGTTTACCTACATAATTATATGTTTATCAGTATAAAAGATATATTGTTATCTTCGGAAATGTTTGTTCTATAATATTATCAAATAAAAACCCGTAAAACACACTAAAGAAATGCCATTATGAGACTCTCAAGAAATATGCATGAACTTAAACTCTTCACCATTTAATATTTTTCTCGAAAACATTTTACATGGAGAACATCAATAGAAGCGGAATTTAGTTAGCTTTCCATTGCTATATTTTGTTTTCTGATAAATGAATTAGCAGCATGCATAAATTAGCGTTAACTAAATACATAACATCATGAAATCGGGTAATTTCCTACCTAATTATATGTTTATCAGTATAAAAGATATATTGTTATCTTCGGAAATGTTTATTCTATAATATTATCAAATAAAAAACCGTAAAACAGACTAAAGAAATGCCATTATGAGACTCTCAAGAAATATGCATGAACTTTAACTCTTCGCCATTTAATATTTTGCTCAAAAACATTTTACATGGAGAATATCAATAGAAGCGGAATTTAATTAGCTTTCCATTGCTCTATTTCGTTTTCTGATAAATGAATTAGAACCATACATAAATTAGCGTTAACTAACTAAAAGGATCATGAAATCGGGTAATTTTTCCCGATTGATGATGTTATTTATTTAGTTAACGCTAATGTATGTATGGTTCTAATTCATTTATCAGAAAACAAAATATATCAATGGAAAGCTAATTAAATTCAGCTTTTATTGATATTCTCCATGTAAAATATTTTCGAGCAAAATATTAAATGGCGAAGAGTTTAAGTTCATGCATATTTCTTGAGTCTCATAATGACATTTCTTTAGTGTGTTTTACGGTTTTTTATTTGATAATATTATAGAACAAACATTTCCAAAGATAACAGTATATCTTTTATACTGATAAACATATATTAGATAGGAAATTACCCGATTTCATGATGTTATGTATTTAGCTAACGCTAATTTATGCATGCTGCCAATTCATTTATCAGTAAACGAAATATATCAATGGAAAGCGAATTAAATTCCGCTTCTATTCATATTCTCCATGTAAAATGTTTTTG
>JACEEZ010007985.1:117500-140000 GCA_016584305.1 Chionoecetes opilio | reverse complement strand
TTTTCCAATATCACAAGTCCGAACAATGTCCTGCCCGAAACATTCCTCCAATTTCTGTCCTAGCCTTTTGGGGTTGTAGCCCTCTTCTCCATCTAAATAGTCGTCCATCAAATTCATAAGTTCTGCAAGTGAATATTGACATTCATCATTGTCGCGTATAAATTGGCACAACTTCTGGAATGCTGCGTGTTTTGTGGCATTGACAGGTCGGCCCCGTTGATATCCATCACGGGTATTCTCGCTTGGAAATTGTTTGCCAGCATAGAAGAGAACCTGACATTCATGGTGGTACTTGACTTCAGCAGCAATAAAATCTAACTCATTGGATACGCGAAGTCTAACAGCATCTCCCCACTCATCATGGCGATCGCCAGCTTTCTCAATTACGCTTTGAAGGGTGGCTTTTGTCATAGCATCATGTGCCCGTACCCGACGGTTGCGAGGTATCTTTGTTTCTACATTGTAGTCTATTACAGTCTTTGCACAATAGAGACAATCTTCTTTTATATTGAAAACTCGAGTTCTTGAACGTAATTTTGAAGATGATGTGCCCCAATCAGAGTCCAATGGCTCTTCTTCCCTTTTCCTTTTGTAAGAAGTAATACTGCATGGTCAAATGTATTCGCGACGACATTTACGTCATGCATGTGGACTGGAACTGGCAATTGTGACCTCTTCCTCTCAAATACAGACTGCAAACCATCTTCTCTTTCAATGCTGGCTCGTAGGAGTCCCTCAAGGCCCTTATCATGGACCTCTGCACGATCTGATGTGATCTGCTTACCGCATGTGGGAATACTGCAAAACTCGGCCATCATGACAGCACCTGAAAAACGAGAAAATTATTATTATAATTATTATTATTGTTATAATATACTATTAATTATAATTTATGCTAATTATCACTCACTATTATTATAATATACTAGTAATTACACTTTATGCTAATTATTTTAACTCAAAATGAACATGGCATGGGTCCACTGTAATAAGTTGCCAGTTATGCCGATTTTGGTATTTTAACCATTTATCGCAAATTGTTATGGCGGCCATCTAGAATTCTGAAAATGCCACCAGGTTGAATTTGCAGAACTTTGCACAGTGGACATGCTTATGGTTTTCTGGAGCTCCCCTGAAAAAATCTGCTTTCTACTATTTTTTTCTAGGTTTTCGTTAAAGTTTTACTAATGCTCCTGTACTACATACCTATGATCGAGGAGTACCTCGCTTAGTCTCAAGGCACCGACCCTTCTACCCCCTTTCCAGATCACCTCATTTTCCCCACCTTCTATCTCGACCCTCAAAGTCTCAGCTGAGATACATCCTCCTCCCTCCCACCTTCCGCCTACCCCTCTTCCTCCTGCCTCCCAGCTTCCCCCCTGTTCCCCCTGTTCACCCCCTTCTCCATCATTCTCTCCACTCCAGCCTTCTCCCCTTCCCTCTGATCACCCTATGTCCTCTCCCCCATCTTCAATTTTCTCTGCCCGCCCTGCTGTTAAGTCTGATGCTGATACCCCAGATCCTCCTGACCCCTCTACTCCTGACGCTGCCATTCCAACCCTCATGACCCGATGAACTCTACACAATGTCTGTTCTCCAATGGAACATTCGTGGCTTCCGCTCCCACAGACAAGACCTTTGTCTCCTGATTTCCTGCTATGAACCTCAAGTTATCTGCATCCAAGAAACTTTCCTTACTCAACCCCCTGTTCCAATAGGCCCATAGACGGAGAGGCCAGAGGTCCCATGTACTAATATGTTTACATTTTTTCCGTTTTCTCGTGCGGGCACCATGGGTGACTATTAATTTTTTCGTAAATAGTTTTTTTTCGTTTACTCCACATAAGAACCCCTCTCAGTAATAAAGTTACTTTCATAGTATCATGAATTACTCACATACATATCACAATTATCACATACACTTCAATCTCCATGTTAATCACAATCTTTGTATATATGAATGAATATCTATAGTACTTGTTTATGTCTTATACATGATTATTAAGAATGTGATAAATATGAGGTACATCAGTACTGTTCTTCAAGTGAAGTATGACTGCAAGAAAGTTACGGATCCAAGCGCCATATCATATGTATATAATAATCTTCGAAAACTGTCTCAGGAAGATACGATGCCAGACGTACAAACGCACGGGTGGCTACCCAGGGCAGGGATTCAGAGAGAGTTAAAGACCACTAGTGTTAGCTTAAAGTAATCGTCCAGACCCATTTTTTTTTTGCCGAATTATGTTGAATGTACATTCAAAACACCTAATCCACCAAAAATAATTGATTTCCAGGCCTTATTTCCGTAAAAACACGACTTTTGTAAAAAGCGCGCGAAAAAAAAAATCTTCCCTCCAACAGGACTACGACTGTTATTGATGACGTCAGAACAGGGACGCCCGCAGACACTCTGTCTGACACCTGTCGGCAAATGTTATGATGAGCGATTGTACTTCGGTGTCAGACAGTGAATCTGTCGCTGTGACAGATCTAGAGTACGATGCTCAATCTGACACCGAAAGAAATGACGCTGGTCGCGTATCCTATGAGGAAAACGAACCTCAGATTGTCATGGGATCCTATATGTTTGAGCCCGAGTACGAGGTGGATGAACAGGTGTTAGCAGAGCCTGAGGTTCAGCAGGAGGACCTGGCACTTCTCCGAAACATGGATTGGTAAATAAGGTTAAACCATATGTGTGTGGGAATCACAATGAAGGTACTTTCGAGAAAATCCTATGATTAGTTTTGGAGCTACAGTCAAACGTCATTACTCGGAAACCACATACTAGCATTAACTACAGCATAGAGTTGGAAAATATGCGAGCGGGAAGGCAGAAAGTGTGACAGCCACACCACCACAGGGTCTCTCACCACAGGGCACGCCCACTCCACAACTGGTTTACTTGGTTTACTTGGTCTTGTTAAGAGGCAAAGCCTCACAGTCGTGGTGGTCCACCGCTGCTGCCAGTCCTGGCGTCCCTGTCTAACAGGTCCACCTGGTCTGGTATGGTGTTGGACTGAGTCACTGTCTTACGGGGGGGCGCCGCCCTTGTCCAGCACACCCGTGTACACAGGCTCACCTCACACTCGTCGTCCCAACCCACACACTGGGTAGCCGACTAGTCATGCTGCACACTCTCACCCAGTCTTTCACCCGCTGTGTACCCTCACTACACACCGTTTCGCAACACAACTGCTCGCCCCAACACACTATAGGCGTGTATCACCCTACACACGCCACTCCTTTCCGTGTGCAAACTTTTCTCGAAAGGCACAGCTGTCTTGCTGCACCCATAAAGGATGCATGCATGTGACATATAGCAAAACAAATCTATCAGAAACACCCAAATATCTTCAAGTACTATATTTATCTCTGTGTTTACGTGCCTCTCTGATCAGCGCGGGAAGAGTAGCCTCCCTGATGCTACGTCACCGAGCCTGAGCGCATCGTCTGCAAACCTTGAGGAGTGTTTTGAGAACTCGGGGAATTTGCAGATTTTGATTGCGGATTATTTAAAAACGGCTGACTGGATACAAAAAGTGACGACGTATTGTTGATATACTCGTTAATGGCTATGATTTGATTGCATTAAAACAGGAATGATGAAATGGTCTGGACGATTACTTTAACAACATCCCTCTATTTCTACACCCCGGTGTTAACGGGTATTCACAGACGAGACATGGCAGTGGCGGTACATGGTTGTTCAAAGCTGAGTGGCTGAGCGACTACAATGACGTCACAGCTTCGCCAGCGAATCACAATTGTCAAAACAAACGTGTCAGCCAATCACAAGGCAGCCGCGGCCTGCATTTTCAAGGTTATTTCCATCTACCTCCAATATTATTCCGCATGAACTTTCAGCTTCGTCGTCCTTCTCAAAAAGTAGGTTATTCCATTATTCCTTCATTCCACAATCCCTGTACCACCTCCTTCGCTTATAACCTCCAACACTTGTTCCTTCTACGTATATACGCGGCCGATGTGTTGTAGCTACTTATTTCTATTCTCTAGCTTATTCCATCATTCCTTCATCCCCTGTGTCACCTCCGTCGCTTCAACACTTTGTTTCCACCGCCACATACACGCGGGTAACACACCGGTGTCTTGTACTTCCTTGTATTCTAGCTATTCATTATTCCTTCCGAGTAATAGGCCGGTCTTCTTCTTCTTCTTGTGACCTCTTTCGGTAGTATATCGCTTCGTAGCTCTCCTTCTCCTAGTATTGGCCGAAGTCACCACCCCGGGAGGCGGGTCACAAACCCCCGGCTAACACCCGGTACCCATTCACTGCTGGGTGGACAAGGGCTCGGGTTTTAATTAAGGAAAAGGGCACACCACTATACCTGCAGTCTGCCGGAGCCTTGCGTGGTGGTGTCTGGCATCGACACTCGGGTAGAGATACCACGCTTACCACTCTTGGCACATCACCACAGAACAAAATCACCACAAGCGCCTGGGTTTGTTATATGGCCTAATTTCGTTTGTATACTTGCCCTGTTCAGTTCTTGAGTCAGAAAACATCATATATACTCAATTTATGAGGATTTTTATGTACTTACGTAGCTTCCTTAAAACCACTCTATAGGCAGTTGCCTTGTGAACAACAACTCTGACGTAATCAATCTTCTCTGTGAATGTCAAAACAGCTGATGGCAGTTGTTAAGCTAACAACCATGGAGGTAAGCGTCTTTGAATACGCCCCCAGGGAGGGAAGGAGTGCTTGGGATTAAAAGAACACGTGCTGGTCTAAAGAAAGTGTCGTACATCGAGGCATCAACACACTGTGGTACACATTAATGTTTCTTATATACTTTGCTGGTATTCATCAGCTGCATTTATACATATGTATTAATCAAGAAAGTTCTCTCTGTGTAGGAAAAGTTGTATATTTCTGGCCCTTCATACTATAATAATCAGGAATAGTGGCGTGCAGTGATTCATTTGACAAATGCTTATTCTACGATTAATATGTACCATTTTCATTAAAAACATGCGAGAAAATGATCTACATATATTTATGTAACGAAACAGCAACATAAAAGTTCTTATAATAAAGCCCGCAGTAGTACTTTTTTACCATGAAAAAATAGAAATACTGGCGTTGTGTGGCAACCATAGCTTTCTCCGTCTATGCGCGAATTCCCAATTACCATTTTATTTCCTTCCCCATTCTATTTCTTCCTCCTTTATCCTTGTCCACCAGAAAACGGCCCATGTCTCTCTGAATGTCAACACTACTGTCCCATGTACCCTATTGAGGGGGTATATATCCAACGTTGGATTACTATTGTTTCGATCTATTTCTCTTCTTCTCACCCTTTTAACTTTGATGCCTTACACGCCCTTCTCTCCTGCCTACAACCTCCTTTGCTGGTAGTAGGTGACCTCAACTGCCGCCACTCCCTTTGGGGTGACTCCACCGTAAATACCCGTGGTCGCTCCCTTGAACGCTTCCTATCCACCACCGACCTCATTATTCTCAACTCTGATCGCCCCACTCATAGTCCAGTTGCCAGGTTGAGAACCTTGTTGTTGCGAGAAGTGTATTGTTTTTTTAAGGTTTCATACTCGAATGGGTCTATAGAAAAGATTTAGCTCGGTTGCCAGAGTGCCAACCTTGGGGAACTCCGATAATTGGCATAAATCTAAAATGGCCGCTGCGGACGGAGGTGGAAAATAACTTTTCAACCAATCAACCTTCAATCACTTGCGATACATTTTTTCCGTATAATTTCGATGTGAGGAACCGATTTCTGAGGTCAGTTGCGTAGTTTGGGGTCAAATTCAGGATCAAAGGTCAAGTTAAAGGTCATTTTTGGCCAAGAAATGTATTAATATAATAATAATTGCATTATCAGAACGAGGGTGGTCAAGTGTTTATTCATTAACGGCGATCACTCCCATTCATCATCAGAGCCGAATGCAAGATCAAGATGATCAGTTTCCCCGTCATTTTCCACATCTGCTTCTCCTTCCTCTTCCACTTCATCTTGGTCTACGTCTCCTGTCTTGAAGGGGTTCAAGCAAGCGTCACTAGAAACACAAGCGCAGTACACAGTGAATGATATCTTTCCATGGTGACAGCTGCAACGTTCACTGCCGCATGCCTTCCCCGCCGCCTTACAGCTGCACCGCACTACATCCATGAGATCTTGGGGTCCTGGGGGCTGATCAGAGGTTGCTGGTACTGGGGTGCCATCTTTGATTTCCCACCCATACTTCGTGATGTCAAGTTCAGGTGGAGCCTGCTGGTGGAGAGGGAGGGATATTTCTTGCTGCAGCAGCTCACGCTCGAGTTTATGCTGCCCTACTTCTTCGTTGCTGGCCACCACCACTACGCCCGCTACATCACCCATCATGTTCTCGAGATGCGCCACCTGCTGCCACCCGTGGCCAAAACGGAGCTTATGTCAGGTGCCTTCGTGTGCTGTCACCAGGAGGGTAGCTGGAATGGCGTGAGCTCTGACCAGTTTGGTGAACAAACTGCCATTCGAATCGGCAAAGGTGGTCTCAAGGGTATAACCCTTTCTCAAGAGATGGTCGCGGAATGGATCGATTATTTTCCCGTCAATTGCCTACCTCTCAGACACCATGGCGCACTCTACCCTGATCAAGGGTAGCAATGCCCCAGCTGGATCAAGTACTACAAACAGAGGACCACGTCACAAGGAGGAGGGGAAGAAGAGGAGGGAGCTGGATGGAGATGACAGACGTCGAATCTTGCTTGAACTGTCCAAAATGTCTCACCCATTGGAAAATCAGTCACCACACCTCTACAACATCGCCAATGGTAGATTCGGTTCCCCTGAAGCCGAGGTGAATGTTGCCGAATCAGTGGACATAGGCGAGAGAATGGTTGCACAGTTCCGGGCATCCCTTCCCTCCGGATTCCATGCAACCGTCTCTAATTCTATCAAGACCATGGAACACATAAAGATGTGAAAATGGGGGACAAGACGATCTTCAACCTGGAGACTATCTTCTTCAGACTGCTGACAGTCGGACAGCAGCGACAAATGAGGCTAGCACCCATCTTCCAATATGAGCTGTGCCCAATACCCCCATAGCTCATCAACGAGTATGGCTGCTTGAGGAAAGGTAGCAAAGCACCGATGGCTCACAAACTCTGCCTACAGACACGACGACCACCGCTGCCTAATGTCACCGTTGTTGATGCGAGCCAACTCCTCTACCACATTGTGTGGCCGTCGAAAGGAGATGCGTCGGTCATAGTTAAGTACATCAAAACGAGATTGTCCTCTCTCTCTGGCAAGAAGGTCTTAGTCTTCGATAAGTATCACAACGTTTCTGCGAAGGACCATGAGCGTATGCGAAGTGCTGGCCTTGGTTCCATCAATTACGACCTGACCATCAACACACCGCTGCCCAGTCGAGACGCCATTATGTGTGCAGCACCGGGGACTGACGGGTGAGAGGCGCGCGGTGTGAAGCAGATTGTCTTGCCGCGCGCCTCTCACTCGCCACTCCCCGGCGCTGCACACATATATCGTGGCCGAATAGGTCGGAAATGGGTGCTAAGCTCTCCGGAAAGGCACAGCTTTCTTGCTGTACCCATGAAGGATGCAAGTATATGCCATATCGCAAAAAAAAAATATCAGAAACACCCAAAATTCTTCAAGTAGTATATTTTTTTTATGAGTGTACGTGCATTTGTATCAGTGCCGGGCTGGGAGGCCGCCTGCCGTGACGTCACCAGCAAGTTTCGCGCCATGGCTGGAATGGGGCTGTTGTTTTTCCCGCGCTTTTTAAAAAAGTCATGTTTTTAGGGAAATAAGGCGTGGAAAGGAATAATCTTTTGTGGATTAGTTATTTTGAATGAACATTCAACATAATTATGCAAAGAAAAAATGGGTCTGGACGATTACTTTAAAGTAATCGTCCAGACCCATTTTTTCTTTGCATAATTATGTTGAATGTACATTCAAAACACCTAATCCACCAAAAATAATTGATTTCCAGGCCTTATTTCCGTAAAAACACGACTTTTGTAAAAAGCGCGCGAAAAAAAAATCTTCCCTCCAACAGGGCTACGACTGTTATTGATGACGTCAGAACAGGGACGCCCGCAGACACTCTGTCTGACACCTGTCGGCAAATGTTATAATGAGCGATTGTACTTCGGTGTCAGACAGTGAATCTGTCGCTGTGACAGATCTAGAGTACGATGCTCAATCTGACACCGAAAGAAATGACGCTGGTCGCGTATACTATGAGGAAAACGAACCTCAGATTGTCATGGGATCCTATATGTTTGAGCCCGAGTACGAGGTGGATGAACAGGTGTTAGCAGAGCCTGAGGTTCAGCAGGAGGACCTGGCACTTCTCCAAAACATGGATTGGAAAATAAGGTTAAACCATGTGTGTGTGGGAATCACAATGAAGGTACTTTCGAGAAAATCCTATGGTTAGTTTTGGAGCTACAGTCAAACGTAATTACTCGGAAACCACATACTAGCATTAACTACAGCAAAGAGTTGGAAAATATGCGGGCGGGAAGGCAGAAAGTGTGACAGCCACACCACCACAGGGTCTCTCACCAAAGGGCACGCCCACGCCCACTCCACAACTGGTTTACTTGGTTTACTTGGTCTTGTTAAGAGGCAAAGCCTCACAGTCGTGGTGGTCCATCGCTACCCTCACTACAAACCGTTTCTCAACACAACTGCTCGCCCCAACACACTATAGGCGTGAATCACCACACGCCACTCCGCCACTCCACTCCTACACACGCCACTCCTCTCCGTGTGCAAACTTTTCTCGAAAGGCACAGCTGTCTTGCTGCACCCATAAAGGATGCATGCATGTGGCATATAGCAAAACAAATCTATCAGAAACACCCAAATATCTTCAAGTACTATATTTATCTCTGTGTTTACGTGCCTCTCTGATCAAGCGCGGGAAGATGAGCCTCCCTGATGCTGCGTCACCGAGCCTGAGCCTGAGCGTCTGCAAACCTTGAGAGCGTTTTGAAAACTCGGGGAATTTGCAGATTTTGATTGCGGAATATTTAAAAACGGCTGACTGGATACAAAAAGTGACGACGTATTGTTGATATACTCGTTAATGGCTATGATTTGATTGCATTAAATCAGGAATGATGAAATGGTCTGGACGATTACTTTAAGAATTTAGTGTTGCCTTAGGCTACTTTTAATTTTGATTTCGCAGCCCACTGCTCGTAATGGTGCTTAATAATCCTCGGACTTTATTCCAAATGTGCTTTCTACCATCCCAAGTAGGGTAGATATGGTCCATTATGCGCAGGTTCAGAGGGTAGGTCTTGCCACCTAATAAAATGAGCTTCCTTTTCAACTTTTTGCATAGATTTCTGTTCACACCATTCTTGATTATATTGTACACCATGGGATATACATAATGTGGATGATTAATTGGGTAATCCCATGTTTCTATAGTGCACATTACACAGGTAACTCCAAACGATTTAATTGTTTCATGTATATTTAATAGGTCCGCCACTAGTTACTTCATATCGGTTGCCTCCCTTATATCATTACCGCCCAGCATGACAACCAATAGATTATAACCTGGTTTAAGGGGAGAGTCCGCTGTGAATTTTAAATTGCATCTACGGTCATGAATAATTTTATGTTGTGTATATTAGTACCCTTGTTATCACATGAAAATTTCAAGCTGATCAGATAAAATAAAAAATTTGAAAAAATCAAGGAATCTATTTTTGTCGGTTTTTGATGAAATTTTGAATTGCATCTTCTCAGCCGTTTTTTGACCGATTTCCTTGTGATATGAGCATATGATAATTCATTGTTATTCTAACAATTTGTTCTGATAATTTTTAGAAAATTGTTATCGATTTTTTTTTTTAATTGTTAAAAAAAAAAAAAAATGAAAATTTTAAGGATAATTTTCCCATATATCAAAACTAAGACTTTAAAACAAAAAAAATCAGAACAGATTTTTTTACGATATTTGATTTTGTGTGTCCTAAAGTTTCGTGAAAATCGTGCCAAAAATAAAAGCAGAGATGAATTTTATGTTCATTTTATACTAGTTTTGAGAAAAACGCGTTTGAAGTTTTGCTAAAGTTTCTGCGCTCCAGTGAAGGTACTATACTGTCAATGCTACTTGCATATGAATTTTATGGGATCAGTAATCACATATCAATGCATGCATTAAAGGATCTGCACCTTGTACCCCCTTATAAAGGTATTAATTAATCGCTCAAAGGCGAGGGTGTCAGGGCGCGCCACGCCCCTCATTGTTGCAAGGTTCGATCAAAATTCACCAGGTGCATAGCTTTCGGTTGGAATTCCTTTGTCTGTCTTCCTCTTCTTGTTTATTGTCTTCTTCGGTGTAATTCTTCTCTTTTCTCTCTTTTCTAGTCCTTTTTGGATGTATACATTTGTTCCAAAAAATTTGTGAACAGGTTGCACTTTTCATATCCAAAATTGTGTTTCAGAATTGTTACCTGGGTAACAAACTTCACCCTGAAGATTGCTGTATTTTTTTTTTTTTAGGCTTAGTTTTGATATATGGGAAAATTATCCACAAAAATTTCAATTATTTTTTTTTTTTTTTTACAAGTGTTGAAAGTTTAAATGCCCCTCGCTATGGGCATTTACATTTATGTCCGGCTGAAAAAAATTCCACCTTTCGAAAGCCAAAGGATAGGGTGTTGCCATAGACCATATAACTCAAATTCGTATATTAAAAAATTATTTTCATATTTTCACGGCGGACCCTCCCCTTAAGCACTTTTATAAGTTCAGGGTATTCATAAAATTTGTCGGCTCTATATCCATCAACACTAATGAGAACCATGATAACCAACGGAATCAGTTCAGTTTATTGCCTTAAGGTTTGTGGTATTAAGGTAGTCACCAATGAATCTATAATAATATAAGCGAAAGTGTGTGTGTGTCTGTCTGTGCGTGTGTGGGTCCGCGATAGGTGCCGCCCACAGTGCCCCAATCCCATCATATGGCACAGTTTTGGAACCAGCTCGACCAGGGGCAACTTTTAAGCCCACTTATGAGATGATCTGATCACTCTTTTTTTTTTTTAGCAGCCTATTAGCGAGAATTGTGAGAAAAAAAATGTGGGTTGCGAGAATTGAGGAAACCTTGATGTAGGGTGATGGGTTATGGGTGAGTGAATGGGTGGGGTGATGGGTAATGGGCGTGGGGTGATGGGTGAGTGAATGGGTGGGGGGTGATGGGTGATGGGTGAGGGAATAGGTGGGAGGTGATGGGTAATGGGTGAGTGAATGGGTGTGTGGTGATGGGTAATGGGTGAGTGAATGGGTGGGGGGTGATGGGTAATGGGTGAGTGAATGGGTGGGGGGTGATGGGTAAGGCGTTAATACATACATTTCTACATCCATGATTTCAGGAAAGTTAGAAGGGGCTATCTGGAGAGTCTGTGTTTGGTGGGCCGAAGGCCCACCAAACACACTCTCCAGAAAGCTGTGTTTGGTGGGCCTTTGGCCTACCAAACACAGGTGCCCACCAATAGCCCTCCGCAGGAGCTAGCCAAAAAGTACGCCCCGAGGGCGGCTTTGCGGCTAGTGTCCTATATAGGCCACCTGGTAGTATGGCGGAGCTATGTTATCAAGAGTAGGTGCCATAACTGCGTAGCAAAGTATAACTAGGCAAATCCGGTTCGAAGGACCAATTTCTTTTGTAGGAAAAAAGAAGTTTCAATACTATTATATTTAATAGTAACGGTTATTGCCTGTTTTACTGTTTTCTGGGTAGGGGAATCGATGAGAGAGAGAGAGAGAGAGAGAGAGAGAGAGAGAGAGAGAGAGAGAGAGAGAGAGAGAGAGAGAGAGAGAGAGAGAGAGAGAGAGAGAGAGAGAGAGAGAGAGAGAGAGAGAGAGAGAGAGAGAGAGAGAGAGAGAGGAGAGAGAGAGAGAGAGAGAGAGAGAGAGAGAGAGAGAGAGAGAGAGAGAGAGAGAAAAACTGTTTTCTTGTTTTTCTTGTTTGGTAGATGATTCAGGTTATATACTACTGGATTTAATAGATTCAAGTTATATATCACATAGTTATATATCGCATGGTATAAAACCAGGTAGAACAAGAAGTAACGGATTCAAACAGGAAAAAACGTAGATTTGAAAAAGAAATAGAGAGAAACTGGTTCAAAAATAGGGTGGTAAATGAGTTCGCCTGTTTTTTTCTTTTCTTGCTAAGTAGTTAGTGCAAGTTATATCAATAATATAAAACAATGAAAATAAAAAAAATTCACTACCTACTCAAACACGTCTTTTAGGATGTAGGTCTGGTGTTTACATTGAAGTTAGTGTTATTACAAGCTCGGCCACACGGTACGGAATCATGTTTTGAGGCATGTTCGAAACATTGCTACGGCCATGTTCGCATTCATGTTCGACATGTCTCGTTTGGACGGTCAAAACCCCGAACCTGCTTCCAGACACGGCAGTGTGGACGTTTCGTGGCCGGGAACAAGTGCGGGGGCAATTACTCGTTAGGACAGTCTCTACTGTGCGGACGATACTACTGCGTTGCCATTGAATGGACACGGGACTTGGGGTTGCGTTTAATTGACGTGTACCGAGCTCAGCCAATACTATGGGATCCTACCAACCCTGAATATAAAGATAGGAATAAGAAGAGTAATACATGAAAGGCGATTGGTGACGAATTGAATGTGGACAAACTTGAAGTGATGAATTATTGCACTTGTACATTTGATATGTATAGAAACATTGATTATATATACTCGTGTGTATATATATATACATATACATATATATATATATATATATATATATATATATATATATATATATATATATATATGTATATATATATATATATATATTCCTTACTTTCACATATTCACTTAACGCACTGATAAGTGCAGCGCATACGTCAGGTACAATCAGAAAAATTAACTGCTTTGATATCTTGAACATATGGGGAGGCGGTAGCGGAGTGGTTAGCGTCTCCGACTGGCGTTCTCGGTGACCCGAGTTCGATCCCCGAAGAAAACCAAAATCTTTCTGCATCGTCGAGTGGCCTAAGAACACCCACATGCCTTGCCCATCAACTCTACCTTCGATTGCGAGTGCATCGGAGGACACAGGGGGGCGGCATGAGCCTCTAATCACAGGCGTCACTATAAGAATCCTGCCTGCGCCACCACGGGCGAGGACCAACCATCAGAGCCCTCAAGTGAACCCCCAGAGCCAAACATCCGAGCCCTGGGTCACCACTGCCTACAGGCGCTATAGGCACAAATGTAAAAAAAAAAAAAAAAAAAAAAAAAAAAAATATATATATATATATATATATATATATATATATATATATTTATAAATATATATATAGCTCAGAGTACGGTAGGAGTCTCCCGTTGCCAGTTACCAGTGTCATAGGCAGGCGATCCGCAGGTGTTATTGCCTTCCTCATGTTCGTGTTTTTTTCGTAATTATGGGAGCTATTTTACTTAGTAGCACCTCAAAATCTGTACGGGCATACGAAGAAAATTTATAAATGACCCATTGTCACTGATGTCTTGAGGCAATAGTCCTACATCGTCAAAAACCTTCTCTTTATATAACATCTGCCTGTGTTCATTTCCCATATTTAACGAGGGACGCACCCAGTATCGGCGACGGTGTTTGTGTCTGTAACCACATGCAACAACTAGGGGGGGGGGGGCACTCAGTAGAGCGCATACCTCCGCCCGAATATTTCATCAATTATATATAAATATATATATATATATATATATATATATATATATATATATATGCATTATGCACTCAGTATGAACGCATACCTCCGGCCGAATATTTCATCAATTGGTTGCCATGGCAACAGTTGTCAATAGATTTCATCAAAAATAAAATCAGTTCTTCCTTATACCGAATAGACTTGGTATACCGAGTTTGGTCCAAATCTATTCGTAACTTTTTGAGAAATCCTGTACACTAACAAACAGACAGACAGACAGACAGACCGGGGTGAAAACATAACCCCTCCAACTTCGTTGGCGGAGGTAACTATAGCAGTCGCTGCTAGTAAGAGGTCCTCTTCCTCTGCAATGTCGACGGTAACTACCAGCTTATGCCCTCGTGTGGACCGTCATGATGTTTTGAACTTGATCAAAGTTGTGTTTGCAGCATTTTGAAGCTAAACTAGACCGCAGGTTTACCATCATGCTTGTGGTTTGTTCAGACGCATGTATGTAGCATGTTCCAGACATGCTACCAGTAATGTTTTGTGCTATGTTTTGGGCTTCGTGTGGCCGAGCCCGTAATGGTTAAAGGGATACAATAAAGGAGATGTAGAAAAGGTCTTACGGCTAGTTATCAGGGTAGAACAAGAAGTAACGGATTCAAACTGAAATAACGTATTTAAAAAAGAAATAGGGAGAAACTGGTTCACAAATTGGGTGCTAGAGGATTGTACTGGACTCAGTCCTCACGTAGTTCGTGTGGAGTTAAGAGGGAGGTTTAAAAGGAGGCTGGACAGCTTTATGGATGGGGATGAAAGGTGGATGTAGGTAGTGAAAATTGTTAAGTACCTACCATGTGCCATGAACTACCATGTGTAGGTCTCACGGCCTCTTGTAGCTTAGTTATGTTCTTATCTTGTTAAGTTAACCGTTAAGACCGGCAGAAAGTTCACCAGGTTGGAAGCTGTTGTCATGGACAATTAATTTACCAAGAAATCTAAGAATAGAAGGCCTGAAGGAATGTTTCAGTTACTTAAAGGACCAGCAGATTGAAGTATCCGATCCTAGTCTTACTGATCCAATAGGTTACGTGGATCTATTAATTGGAGCAGATTTTTACCCCAAATTAGTGTATGGTCTTATAAAATTTAAGGGTATTAACTATTTGAAGGTTCCTGGAGGGTTAGCTCCCTATGGTAACTTACCAGCAAAATTTGTCAATAAACAAAAGACTGCCCAAGTTGCTATGGTGACCAATATTGGTATACAGCCCTCAGTTAATCGAGAAGAACCTAACATTTCAAATATGTGGGAAATGAAACACATTGGCATCAAGCCTGAATTAGTTACTCATGAAGAAGCCTATGTGCTTGAAAATTACAAAAATATTGTTCAGTATAGTGATGACCAATACTGGGTCAGACTTCCATGGAAAGTCAACCGACCTCATCTTCCCACTAACTATAAGTTAGCCCTCAATAGATTAAATTCCAATATGAAGAAATTTTAAGCCCACGGGGATTTACTGGATAAATATGACCAGATAATCACAGATCAATTAGAAAAGGGATTCTTAGAGAGAGTAGCTCAAGCAGAGGTTAGTGAAAATGCACACTATATTCCTCATATGGCGGTTATCAGAGAAAGCAAGACCACATCTCTGCGGATAGTGTTTGATTGTAGCGCCAAGTTAGGTTCCCACGCTAATAGCTTGAATAACTGCCTGTATACCGGCCCTACTCTCACCAGTAACCTACTAGATGTTCTGCTAAAATCTGAGACGATCAAGTATGCATTTACAGCAGACATCAGTAAAGCCTACTAGGGAATAGGACTCCAAGGGGAGGATAGGGATTTCACCAGATTTTTATGGAGAAGTAATCCCTATAATGAAAATAGTCCCTTAGTACCTTACAAATTTAGATCAGTCTTATTTGGGGCCACTAGTTGACCCTTCTTGTTACAAAAAGTGGCCAAGCAAATAAAGGAATAATTGTATATGGATAACATCGAAGGAACTATTAATGATGAGGAGAAATTGAAGGAACTTTATCTAGCTGCAAACCAAATCATGCAGGAGGCGAACATGCCCATGCAAGAGTGGACATCAAATTCGAGTGAAATAAAATCTGATTTGACAGCTAGTAATACAATATTGGGCTTAAGGTGGTATTCCCGAGATGACGTTCTCAATATTAAGGATGTAGAGTGGGAAACACTTGACAGCAAAAGATCCTTATTAAGTAACATCAGTGAAAATTTTGATCCCCTAGAATTAATCTCTCCTTTAACCATTCCTTTAAAAATTCTGATACAGCAGACGTGGACCAGAAAAATAGGCTGGGATGACTCTTTACCTACCGATTTGTTGGATAGCTGGGAAAAGCTCTCAAAACAATGTAACAACCTAGAAGATAATAAATTTCCCAGAATGGTGGCAAAAGAAGGCTCTCATTATGACCTACATATGTTTAGTGATGCTTCACCCAAGGCTAATGGGGTAGTGGCTTACCTCACGAATTTCGATAACCCCCCTATAATCTTGTCATCTAAAGCGAGAGTAGCTCCCTTGAAAAGCAAAGCACTACCTCAGCTAGAACTAACAGCCATGTATGTAGCGGTTCGCTATAGTAGAAACATTAGGGAGACCTTAAGTCATATCAAATTTAAGTTTTACAACACTTACATTTGGACAGACAGTGAGGTGGCCCTTCACTGGATAGTAAACCTCAAAAAGTAATATCATGTATGTTATGAATAGAGTACATGATATGATAAATACTGATTTTGGGCGGATTTACTAAATAGAGGTTTAACTTATGAGAAATTTGTAACGAAAGATTCCTGGGTTCATGGTCCTGAATGGTTAAATAATAAAGATCAGTGGCCAGAAAAGAAATTTAAAACTTTAGTGGAACCTAATGAATGGACTGTCCTGGAGGTTCATGATAATGATTGTCAGTCTTTATATGATCCACAATGATGTAGTATTTAGAGGAAGTTAATTAAAATCACTAGCTTAGTCTTTAAATTTTTACAGAAAATTAGAGGTAAAAAAAAAGAAAAAAAATGAAACTCCAACACTATTGGTTAAAATACCTGCAGAGGAGTAGTTTCCCAGAAGTTTTCCAATATTTTGAAAACCACTGGTGACTAGAATACCAGATTTTGCTAAGAATCAGAAAGAACCAGAAAAGAAGAACCTTTTTGAACATGACCATCTGATCAGGTGTTCGGGTAGACTAGATCGAGCAGATATTCCGTATCATACTAAATTTCCCCTATTGTTGCCTAGGCAGCAACACCTCAACTATTAATTTTTCATGCTCATCAAGAAACTTTACATGGAGGGGTCAATGATACCCTATGTAAAATCCGAGAAAACTTTTGGATCCCTATAGGGGATGACATGGAAGACATGGCAAACAGTCATGTCTACCATCAAATCATGCCGAGTTTGTAAGAGGTTGGAGAACCAACCCTATAAGTATCCTCCACCACCCCCCTTACCTAAAGAACGAATAGAAGAGGCTAGGGCCTTTGAAGTTATAGGGTTAGACTATACAGGCTACATAGGAGTTCTGGACCCAAACACCAAACAGGAATATAAAGTGTACATTTTGCTTTTCACCTGCGCTGTCACTAGAGCTATACATCTATAATTAGCTACATATCTAACAGCAGAAACTTTTCTAAATACGTGCAGGAGATTTGTAGCTAGAAGATCCTGTCCTAAATTATTAATAAGTGACAACGCCACCAATTTCAAGTTAGGATCCGAGGTCTTGCAGGAAATCTTAGAGAGTGATGAAGTTCAGGATGAATTTACCCACAGAGGATGGGAATGGAGATTCATACCCCCTAGGGCTTCGTGGTTCGGAGGCTTTTATGAAGTAGGCGTGGTTAAAAGGTGTCTGAGGAAAGTTTTATTCCGAAAACCGGTAAATAGTGATGACTTACATACTATAGTAACAGAGGTAGAATGCCGGATCAATCGACTCCTGACCTACGTCCTGAACAGTCTGGATGAACCTGAAGCACTAACCCCTTCTCATCTTCTTTGTGGTTACAGGTTAAATTATTTGCCTAGCATAACTACCACACGATATTAATTTGATCCATCCTATGTAAATGCAGATAAGCTAAATTCGAAATATCATAGATTATAATAGTTAATTAACCAATGGCAAAATACCTGGAGAACTCAATATCTCACCTCTCTGATGGATAGACATGTAACACAGAAGCCTACAACACAAATTAGTATGAAGATTAAGGAGGGGTGTGTGGTGTTAATTCATGCAGACAAACCTAGAGAAAGTTGGCCGCTAGGTATTGTATTAAAATGTTACCCTGATAAATCTGGAACAGTTAGGACAGTCAGACTAAAATCCAAACAAGGTACTATGATCAGAACAATCAATAAGTTATACCCTCTGGAGACAGATTCAAGTTGGACCTCGTAGGAGTCTAATGCGACTCTCAGAAGTTCAGCTGATAACAATCATGGGGCTGACCCCAAGAGCGGTACTAGACAACAAAGGAGAGCTGCTCGGGAATTTCGAGCAAAATTTGGGGAGGTGATTGCAGGGTGATATCTTTAATTCCTTTTTTTTTTCACAGTTCGGATAGAAGAGAAGCATGTTAGTAAATTTCCGATTGCCTTACTTGTGGAACGGTAGCACAAGGGTTATTGCACAGTGTATTCAAACAATTTAAATTCTTATGAAATTGGGGAGACATTAGAAGGCTGGATAAAGAAGTAGGGAGTTAAATTTTAGAACACGCAAGCCGCTTCGCTTTCTTGGGAAGCTACGTGTCACTGTATAGCCGTCATTGACGGCGGTTGACGGCTCGTCAACCGGCCGCCTTCTCATCCAAGCCATCAAGGAGTGTAAACATACTGAGAAACGCTGCTCACCTGCTCTTAAATTCCGACCCCTAATGGACCTGAAGGGTCCAAGTGTGATTTACATTGTGTACATAGTTGAAAGAATGCTCCATGTAGCGTAATTACATGGTCTAAGCAGCAGTGTCCAGAGGGAAGATCAAACCGCTACCATCACCATCCGGGACGCCACATTTCTTCGCATCCACCATTTTCCCAAGCTGAGTAGAACCTAAGCCGTGTTTTTGTCGTCCAAGTAAGTCTTGGATTACGAATCCCAATCCAAGATTTCCTGGTTTTGAGCGCGGTCTTGATACGAAGACGGGATTAGAGAACAAGCATTAGAAAACTGGAGTCTCGGCGCCGCGTGGCTGTTTTGTGATGCCGTACAGATGTTGGGAAAAACATGCCTATCATCATGACCATCAGGACTAACAATCCAAGCGTTCCGAAGACAGGTCAGAGGCAGGCTTGGAGTAGATGATCCCGTGGAAACAACAGAAAAGAGAGGACATTTGAGCAGAATCTGACGAGTGGCTGAGGTTAAGAAAGGCTCACTTGACATGAAAAACAACGCAATGTGTAAAAGTATTAAAGACAAATGTTTGTAGAAGAAGAGGTAACGGCATATAATAGATAGATGAAGAGATATGGTGTTATAATTGATGAGAAGCCGCTGTCTGTTAGCGAGAATGGGGGAGATAAAGTGAAATAAGTTCGGCAGATAATTATTCGCTTTCAGGAAGACTGTGTGAGGGCTTCACCTAGCTATGTATGTCATTAATGAAGAGTGGTCTCTAGATAGGCCTATCACAGTTATCTGCGGGCTTCTAAATGTGACCATTCAAGAAGGCTGTGGCCTCCAACTAACGCACAGATTATGGAGGGGATGTATCAGAACATGGGTGTATTGCTACACTTTTCCGATATTCGGGGAAAAATAAGGTTATTATGGACGAGAACTGCGCGGTCGCTACCGCCGTTACCACTTACGTTTTCTATATTATTTTTTGCTCAGTATATTGTACATTATTAATCCACTTCCGCGTAACCTTCAAAACTTATATACATATTGTAGAAATAATAAAGCTGGTTAATACGCATACAGACACACACTCCCCTTTCATAGGCCCCCCAACCCTTTAAGAGGTTAAGTTAATGTTCGATTAGGCTCATAATCTCGCCGGGGGTGTCGAGGCGTGCAGAACCCCCCCGTTAAGAGGTTAGGTTAGGTTCGGGCAATAATCCTCCCAGCAGGCAGCAGAGCGAAGCAAGCGGATCACTCGGCAGCTGGCGGGTGGGCTGGCAAATGCGAGGCGGGTTGGGGTGCACTTATTTCCGTACAATTCTGTCACTTCTCTGGTTTCTTAGACACTGACATAGACCACTATATCTCTGGACTGTTCACGCGACAATGTTTTGAAATTGCCAGGCTGCATAGCGGCCCGCGGCCCGCCCGACAAAGAGATATAGTGGTCTATGGACTATCATATAGACTGGTTTATCAGTATATATGATATACTGTAATCTTCGTAAATGTTTGTTCTATAATATTATCAAATAAAAAACAGTAAAACACGCTAAAGAAATGCCATTACGAGACTGAAGAAATATGCATGAACCTAATATTCACTTCAACTCTTCACCATTTAAAACTTTGCAAGTCAACTTTTATCATGAAGGGTATCAATAGAAGCGAAATTATATTAGCTTTCCATTGATTTATTTCGTTTTCTGATAAATGAATTCGAACCATGCATAAATTAGCGTTAAATAATTAAATTAAATCATCAATCGGGTAATTTTCCCGATTGATGATGTTATTTATTTACTTATATATTTCGTTTTCTGATAAATGAATTAGCACCATGTATAAATTAGCGTTAACTAAATAAATAACCTCATCAATCGGGAAAATTACCCGATTGATGATTTTATTTATTTAGTTAAAGCTAATATATGCATGGTAGTAATTCATTAATCAGAAAACGAAATACATCAATGGAAAGCTAATAAAATTGCGTTTCTATTGATACCTTTCATGATAAAAGTTGACTCGCAAAGTTTTAAATGGCGAAGAGTTGAAGTGAATATTAAGTTCATGCATATTTCTTCAGTCTCGTAATGGCATTTCTTTAGCGTGTTTTACTGTTTTTTATTTGATAATATTATAAAACAAACATTTACGAAGATTACAGTATATCATATATACTGATAAACCAGTTTATATAATCCATATATATATATGAATCCGAGCGGCCCTCCGACTTAAGGGCCATTGTGCAACAGGCCGATATTCCGTGCGCAGTCCAGATTTACAGTGGTCTATGACATTTTTGATGACTATTATTTCCTGGCAAAGTTTTAGTGCTATTTCTGGTGGAGATATATTGTTATCAATGGAAACGGTGACCTTAGGATTTGGTGATGAGATTTTTTTTTTTTATTGGGTTTCCGGAAAATATATACACCTCCATCTGAAAAAAGCACTAATTTTAGACAAGGAAAAACTAGTCAGTGTCTCAGAAAATGACCACGCAGTCCTCGTCCATTTTTACCTTGAAAAATAAATAGAGTTTATTGGAGCATTTACCCGTAATCACTTAAAAGATTTTGAGCTTTACATTCTTATTCATGATCAAATATGTTGCAGTCTACTCTATAACATTTGTATCGCAAATTATTAGTTTTTGAAAAACTTTACTCTCTGTTTAGTAGGAATTAGGTCAAATAAATTGGTTAGTTAACGTTGTTGGGAGTCCAGGTAAGGATTAATTTCCTTTGGGTTATTAGTTCTATAATGATAGTGCTGTATGGAATCATATACATTATCTTTAATACTCTCAGACTTTTCTTTTTTAATGAAATATGCTAATATATCTTACTTATTATCTTATTAAATATTATTAAATGTGAACAACCACACCGGGACAAACATCCGCAAATTCTGACAGGTCTTCTTTCGTTACTGACTCAACACTGTGACTCCACAGAAATGTTCTGTTCATGATTTTCCTTATGGAACCAATAACTTGTGCGAGTCATTCCATTCCAGGCTGACGGCAAGAGTACGGGTGTACCACCCGTCCATGTGATCTTTCGTTGGGCACATTAATCACATGATAGAAGACACAAAGAAGGACCTGGAGAGGCTGGACCGGGGCTTGAACATCAGCAGGTCGAGAAAGAAGACCTATGAAACAAACCTGGAGAAGAGAAACGCATGCAAGGAGTAATATGCAAGAGGGGCGTACAGTCACATGCAGTTTATCTCGGCTGTGGCCTACACGATGGACACACATCTTCTGCTTCAAGAGACGACCCTAAATCGGGACTGAGAAGACTCGGATGATGCTGATGAAGTTGCTGTTGACCAAGAAAATTAAGCTTTTCAGGAACAAAATCATCGTCTCTGCTCTGTGTTTAGCACCCCGAGAGAGAATTATCTGTTTCAGGCCTTGCAATCATGCTTAGGTATGTCCAGGCTGCAGCAACGTCATAGAAGCCATGGGAAACCCATGCCACATCTGCAGAGTCCCGGTGCAGGAGCGATTCGAAATATTCATTCTGTAAGATGTAAAATGCTGCTTCATATCTAGTCTAGAAAGCTGCCGATTAGGGGGCGCATACAAAACGTCAAAACTAATTGAAGGGTGTCAGCCCTATCAATACGTCAAGAAGCCAATCTTTTCAAAGCATCTAAAAAGCTGGCTCTCATCAATGTGTCAAGAAGCTGAAACTGACTAGATCTTATCAAATCATCAAAAACTTCAGATCTTTGCAAAGTGTCAAAAACGTCTTCAGATCTTAGCAAAGCCTCAAAACACAATATGTACTGGTACAGCAGATGACGCACGGTGCGGCACAATAAGAACACAGCATGCATTTCAATG
>JACEEZ010007985.1:100000-105000 GCA_016584305.1 Chionoecetes opilio | reverse complement strand
AGAATAATATAGTTTTATCTACGAGTAGGGAACACACACACACACACACACACACACACACACACACAGACACAGACACACACAACACAACACAACACACACTTCAACACTGATTACGCTGAGGGCGCTGCGAACCGACCATTATCAATGTAGAGCGATAGCAGCCGAGGTGCGCGTACTCAGGGTCTATGTATAGTATAGGATGTAGGCTACAACATAGGCATGAAATGTTTCGTAGGTTGTAACCTTAGTTTAGGTTTAATTGCTTGGAGAATATGGTAATATCTGCCATAATCACGATCATAATTATAGTTATTCATATTGTAATTGCAAGCTTAACTTAATATTAAATTTTGTGTGGAGTAATAAAACTCTGAGCGAAGAACACTTGTGATCTTAGCTGTCTCGCACCACTACCTGTACACTAAGCTGAGTTGTATAGGTGCTGTGCTGTGGCGTCTGCGTCCTTTTTTTTTCTCCCTCCCAATTGCTTGCTCTCTACAGGGGCCTTATCCGCCCATGTATGGAGTATGTCTCGCATGTTTGGGGAGGATCCACTCATACAGCTCTTCTAAACAGGGTTGAGTCAAAAGCTTTTCGTCTCATCAACTCCTCTCCTCTGACTGACTGTCTTCAATCTTTAAATCACCGCCGCAATGTTGCTTCTCTTGCTCTCTTCTACCGTTATTTTCATGCTCACTGCTCTTCTGAACTTGCTAACTGCATGCCTCCCCCACTCCCGCGGCCTCGCTGCACAAGACTTTCTACTCATTCTCATCCCTATTCTGTCCATCTTCCTAATGCAAGAGTTAATCAGTATCTTTACTCTTTCATCCCTTTCACTGGTAAACTCTGGAACTATCTTCCTGTTTCTATTTTTCCACTTTCCTATGACTTAAATCTTTTCAAAAGAAAGAGTAACAAGACACCTCCCGAACTAAATTGGCCTACCCCTCTGTTTTTATTTTATTCTCTTACTGTCTTCTTTATAGGGACTGGCAACTAAGCGGGCTTTGTGTTACCCATTTTTGTTGTGCCCTTGGCACAAGAAAAATTTCCTTGTGATGAAAAAAAAAGGTATATACCTCGATCCTGGAGAGCTACAGACTAATGTGATTGTCGGGCAGGTGGAGGATTACGGGGACCTGGTGTTGATGCCCGGCGTGGTGGACTCCCATGTGCACGTCAACGAGCCGGGACGCACTGCCTGGGAGGGCTACAACACGGCCACGAGGGCGGCCCTGGCTGGCGGCGTTACCACTATCGTTGACATGCCGCTGTGAGTCCCAGGTGTCCTTTTAATCATTGTTATGAATGAAGAATTGCATACAGCTGTCCATGTGACATGTCCCTCAGTGGCGGGCATTAGAGCGAGTACTGAAGGGGGCGTGGGTGTGTCCTCAGGAACTCGATCCCGCCGACTACAACGCAGGTGGCCTGGGAGACGAAGATGAAAGCGGCCGAGGGGCAGTGTTGGGCTGACGTGGGTTTCTGGGGCGGCGTGGTTCCTGGTAAGTGGCTCTCTGTGTGGCGTCGGCTGCATCGTCTCTTGCCATTACTGTAACTAAACAAATATATTTTCCTCACTGTCCCCCCCCCTCCCCTGGCGCCACTGTCCCCCCCCCCCCCCCCTCCCCTGGCGCCACTGCATCCCTCCACCCCCGACGAGGCTTGGGGTGAGTAGCAAACCTTTCTATCTCAGGCAACTCTACGGAGCTGCGCAGGATGGTGGACAGCGGCATCTGCGGCTTCAAGTGCTTCTTGATTCATAGTGGCGTCGATGAGTTCCCAAGCGTCAACTCCATCGAGGTGGAAGAGGCGCTCAATCACTTGTCCGGAACTGACTCCGTCCTTCTGGTGGGACAAACGAGGAGGAGGAGGAGGAGGAGAAGCATAGGACGTTATCATACCCTTAAGGATCACTCAATCTTATATTTGTTTATCATCTGACTTTTTTTTTTTATCAATCTATGCATATAACATTGTTTGCATATTTTGTTCTCGCGTAAAACCTATTCCCTTATTTATTTAAATGTTGTTCTGCCGCCAGTTCCACGCAGAATGTGACGTCGGGGACACCGTGACGGAAGCGGGTGAGTGTCGTTGCTTTATGCCCTTAAGATTAAGACGCAAGACAGTGAACCAAAAAGATAGGACACATGATAAAGAGAGGGTTTGCCAGAAGAAAAAAAATACATGTTACATCTTGGATCTTATTGTGTCTTTTTAAAGTGCTTCGCTCATTAAAAGGATCCTCAATTTTTTTTCTGTGGAATTTTGTCATCCAGTATGCTATTTCCTGCCCTTACTACTACTACCACTTCTATTGCTACTACCACTACTATTGTGTTACCACTAGCAGTAGCAAAGCTAACACTTATATATAAGTAAGCTCATTCTGATCGTCTACAGCGGACAGAAAAGTTACAACATCTCCTGGACTTTCAGATCCCCCTCACGAGTACATGACGTTCCTCAAGTCCCGGCCGCAGGAGATGGAGGAGGTGGCTATCAGGAAGGTGATCAGCCTCTGCGAGAAGACTAAGGTGAGGGGATCGATGAGTCTTCAGTGGGATGAGGAAAGAATCTGTTTATGAATCTCTATGTACTAGTAATCAATTTTTTGAAGTACAGGTAAATATTTTTCTTCGCGTGCCTTATCCCTTACTCCCCTCTATATTTCTTCTGCCTTGTTTATTCCTTAGTGCATTCATTCCCTCTTCATCACCTTGCAGGTTCGGTGCCACATCGTTCACCTGTCTGCCAGCAAGGCTCTTCCGATGATCCGGGAGGCGCAGGCGAGGGGCGTCCCGCTGAGCGTCGAGACCTGCCATCACTACCTTACCTTCTGCGCCGAGAACATCCCAGACAAGGCGACGCAATTTAAGTGTTGTCCGCCCATCAGGGAAGCCGGGAATCAGGTATGAGGGCGCCTGGGCGGGAAGAGCTCTGTCGTCTTGAATGATTCACGAAACATGAATAAAATGTGAAAACAGGAACTACTACAACAAGAACATTAGCAGCATGAAAAATACTAATAACAATGCCGCCACCAGGAGTTGTTGTGGGCCGCGGTGAGGGATGGCACCATTCAGCAGGTGGTGAGCGATCATTCACCCTGCACGCCCGACCTCAAACTCCCAGGCCAGATGCACTTCATGGAGGCCTGGGGCGGCATCTCGTCCTTGCAGTTCGGTGAGAGAGAGAGACACACACACACACACACACACACACACACACACACACACACACACACACACACACACACACACACACACACACACACACACACACACACACACACACACACCACACACACACACACACACACACACACACACACACACACACACACACACACACACACACACAACACACACACACACACACACACACCACACACACACACACACACACACACACACACACACACACACAACCACACACACACACACACACACACACACACACACACACACACACACACACACACACACACACACACACACACACACACACACACACACACACACACACACACACACACACACACACACACACACACACACACACACACACACACACACACACACACACACACACACACACACACACACACACACACACACACAACACACACACACACCACATAAACACACACACACACATAAACACAAACACACACATACACACATAAACACACTACACATAACACACAACACACATACACACCACACACATAAACACACACACACACATAAACACACCACACAAACACAAAACACATAAACACACACATAAACATAAACACAAACATAAACATAAACACACACACACACATAAACACACACACATAAACACACACACATAAACACACACACATAAACATAAACACATAAACATAAACACACACACATAAACAAACACACACACATAAACACACACACATAAACATAAACACATAAACATAAACACACACACATAAACATAAACACATAAACATAAACACACACACATAAACATAAACACATAAACATAAACACACACATTAATATATTGAACAGATAGAGAAACAATTTAACATAGTAAACGAATACGTAATTTGGATGAATAAGACATCACTTTAGAAATGGGTGAAGATAAATATAGGACTTGGTTAGGAAAGCTTATGTAACCTGAGCCTTGGCGTAACACCTTCAGGTTTGTCTCTCTTCTGGATGGGGGCGCGGCGTCGAGGCTTCACTCTGCAGGACGTGGTGAGGTACATGGTGGAGGCGCCGGCCCGCCAGGCATCCCTCCACCACCGCAAGGGTGCCCTCAAGGTGGGCCATGACGCCGACTTTGTGATTTGGAACCCCAACCAGATATTCAAGGTGAGAACGGAGGAAGCTCTGGTTGATATAAAAACTGCTATCTTGTGTGTGGGAGGACATTCAGTGTGGGAGGAAATGGTGAACAAGTGTAGTTAAGTGGAGGCGAGATCTTAGTCAACCATTGAAAATGTTGTTTGCATTCAAACAAAGAGAATGGAAGTTTTCTTTTCACTTATGCGGTAGGAGAAAGTATTGATTGTTTATTTCATTTATTCACTTATTCATTTAACGACAATGGACCCATTTACTCTACTTGAGGTAACGATAGATTGGAAATCTTCAAGCCTCATATAGTAAGGCAGTGGTGCTGATTTTTCGATGTGGACAGTATTTTTGATGATACAGCCATTTTAAGTGGAGGAAAATTTGTGCGCCCTAAAACGACCGGCGCCATGTTGTGACTTCAACAACACACAATTGTCAAGCGGCCGCTGCGGGCCGCTCCACAGTAATATTAACTTGCATTACCCCTACTACCGCAAGATGGCCAATAATACTCCTTCAAGTTTTGTGGTAGGTTTTCACTTTGTTTGTGAATATATAAGTTGTAGTTTATAAGAAAGAAGTGAATAGACAGGGACAAGTGGCACATGACAACAGGCAAGTGATTACTTTAGGCATCGCAAC
>JACEEZ010007985.1:67500-92500 GCA_016584305.1 Chionoecetes opilio | reverse complement strand
CGTGGCCTTTGGTAGTTTCTGGCAGTTCTTTACAGCAAAAATAATTTTCCATTATTTCACCTTCATTTTCAAATCGTACAATGCCAGCAGCTGAACTTTTCCAAGTTATATCAGTTTCTCATCTACTTGGCGAGCAAAGTTGTTATTTTGCAGTATTTCAGACAAAATACCAGAAATATTGTTGGACAGGTCATCCACACGCCTACTAATTGTATTATCAGAAACAGGAACCTTGCTTAATTCACTTTCAGTTTCTTCACCTAGCATTGTTCTCACAATTATTTTGCAAGCAGGCATTATTAGGCTTTCTGCAATAGTGTGACTTTTCATTTTCTTGGCAACTAGCTCAGCCACTAAATAGCTTGCTTCTTGGGCCTTATCACTGATGGTTACATTCTTTTCAAAAACTTGTCTTTGTTTCTGCTGTGAATCCAAGAGTCTTCGAAAATAATCCACGGTTTTATTTGACAAGTGGCTGTGATTAGTAGTTAAGTGTCGCTTTAACTTGGCTGGGGCCATAGCTGTGTTAGCGAGCTTTTTCCCACAAACAATGCACAAATGAAGTGGACAGTTTTCTTCTCCAGTCCATGTAAAGCCAATGGCCAGATAACTGACATTGTAAAGGCGATTTTTTTTAACATCACACACTTTTCCTTTACTCGTACTTGGCTGTGGTATTGCTTCAGTCTTTAAAATCCGTATCAAACTAATATTAACTGGTGAGATTAATTAACACAAAGTTTCACTCGGTTGCGCTGCTCAAAACCGACTGAAGGAAGATGTGTGAACGGCTGGGCTGGGTCTCGTGACACGTATGATACTCGTACGGGGTTGCGTCACTCTCCTACCCAACCAACCCCTGTGTCGCCAAACTTGCGGAGTAGGAATGAAGAGCGTATCCCACACCGGCAATAACACTAATTTTTCTTAATTCTATACATATTATTTGCTCTCATTACTATATACATTGTACTGATTGACACGTACGAGTATGTTGGTGTCTGGAAAGTGTTTGTGACTTGTTGTTGAGTAGGAATTATGAACTATGAATTAGGATCACTGTCATTTTGTAATAGCACATAATTATTTTGTGGTTTCTCGCGGAACCCCTGGTGATGGTCGGCGGAACCCCAGGGTTCCGCGGAACCCCGGTTGGGAATCACTGCACGGTCTAGACTCTAGAGATTTTCACACTGCTACGTATCCTATACTGACATAGGCAGAAAAGTGTGCAGATTCAGGAAGCGTGCTTAGAAATTTAATGTGATCATAACTACCCGAGCGGGAGTTGAGGAGTTGAAAGAGCGAGCTAGCGAGCGAGGAGTTAAAGCCAAATAAGTGGGAGAAAATGTTTATGCACAGTTTTAATTAAGAATTGTTTTTGTGTATTTGTACTTGAAACATAGGGGAGGCGGTAGCAGAGTGGTTAGCGTTCACCGATTGGCGTTCTCGAAGACCCGAGTTCGATCGATCCCGAGTGATGCCCATAAGTTCACTTAAATATTTTTGCACCGTCGAGTGGCCTAAGAACACCTACGTGCCCTGCCCATAACTCTACCTTCGATTGCGAGTGCATCTGAGGACACAGGGGGGCGGCATGAACCTCTAATCACAGGCGTCACTATAAAAATCCTGCCTGCGCCACCACGGCGCCACCAACCATCACAGCCCTCAAGTGAACCTCCAGGGCCTACCATCCGAGCCCTGAAGGTCAATCGGCCGATTTTTCAAACATGGACTTAGGCTAACCTAAGACTAACCATGGCCTTAGGCAGACATTTCAGTTTTTTAAGGGGAGTTTAGTCTCAGATTGGTCGAAGACTAACGAAAATCGTATTGGAATTGTTAGACACCCACGACCCTGTCCCCGATCCAAGTCTAATGGTATTGTATAACCCCCCCCCCCCCCCCCCCCCCCCCCCGGAAAAATGTTTAAGAAACTGAAATGTCTGTCTAAGGCCATGGTTAGTCTTAGGTTAGCCTAAGTCCATGTTTGAAAAATCGGCCGAATGCCTACAGGCGCTATAGGCATAAATGTAAAAAAAAAAAAGGAAAAAAAAATTACCTTACAGTTATAAATATTAATGAGATACTTATACTGCTTATAATGCTTATACTAATGCGATGCAAAATCTTCCTCAGGAAGACGATAGTGGTCAATTTTTCTTAATATCCAATGGTATTGTCAGCAAATCGGGTAAGAGTGAGGTGTGTGAAGTTGTTGATTTTGGATCAAGTCACACATTCCAGTCTTTAACATTCCAGTCAGCAGCTGTTCTGCTGTAAACAATGTTCGAATGCATATAAAGCAATATATAATATACACGTGATGATTATAATATCCTTAACTACACGCCGCAACCTCCCTTATTTGATTCAAACTTTTATGATAAGATATTAAAATAAGAAAGTGATTGATTTTGTCGAAAGTGCACTGTTGTTATTCTTTTATTGAAGCAGAAAGCATCGCCACGTCAGCCGAACGCTGACGTATTTCACTTGCTCAACAAGAAATCTCTTGCTGGTCGGGGAAGCATCTTCTCAGGATGATTGAACAGCAAGTGAAATTTGAGCATGTGAAATTTTTTCTCTTGCAAGAGAAAACTCTCTTGCTCCCCCACAGAAAACGCCTTTAGTTTCGACTAGTTTGGTTTGGTCCTGGTCTTGATCTTGGTCTCGGAGTTTTGGCTGGAGACCATGTCGAGACCAACATTAAAAAGTGCATCGTTCAATTGACGAATATTTCTGGCAAATTCCAAAATTTGTTGAGTATTTTCTTTTTTTACGTCATAAAGGAATGCGAAGGGCAATAAAATAAAGCAACTAAAAGCCCACTTAGTTACCAGCTCCTATAAAGAAGACAGTAAGAAAATATACAAATGGGGTGGGCCAACTTAGTTCGGGAGATGTCTTGTCACTCCTCTCTTGAATAAATTTAAGTCTTAAAAAGGTGGAAAAATAGAAACAGAAAGAAAGTTCCAGAGTTTACCAGTGAAGGGGATGAAAAAATTAAGAAACTGGTTAACTTTTGCATTAGGAAGATGGACATAATAGGGATACAAATTAGTAGAAGGCCTTAAGCAGCGGGGCCGCGGGAGGGGGGGAAAGCATGCAGTTAGCAAATTTAGAAGAGCAGTGAGCATGAAAATAACGGTAGAAGATATCAGGAGAAGCAACATTGCGGTGGTGATTTAAAGATTGAGGACAGTCAGTCAGAGAAGGGGAGTTGATGAGACGAAAAGCTTTTGATTCTACCCTGTTTAGGAGAACTGATTGAGTGGATACTTCTACAAACATGTGAGACATACCCCATACATAGGTGGATAAAACCCCTATACAGAGCAAGTAACTGGGCGGGAGAAAGAAATGGACGCATACGCCACAGGACATCTTACTTATTAGAAGCTGTTTTAGCAAGAGATGAGATGTGAGATTTCCAGTTCAGATTTTTAGTAAAGGATAGTCCAAAAATGTTCAATGTAGAAAAGGGAGACAGTTGAGTGTCATTGAAGAAGAGAGGATAGTTGTTTGAAAGGTTATGTCGAGTAAATAGGTGAAGAAATAGGGTATTTGAGACATTGAACAAAACTAGGTTTCCTTTTCCCCAATCAAAAATTATAGAAAGACCAAAAGGTAGGCGTTTTGTGGCATTTCTGCGTGAGCCACGTAGTTCCTGTTGAGTTGGATGTCTAATGAACGACGTTGAAAAATGCAGGGTAGAATGAATAATTAGAGTAGGAGTGGATAGGACATTTAAAAGATCATTAATGAATAATAGAAAGAGTGGGGGATAGGACATAAACCTGATGAACACCACTATTGACAGACTTAGGAGAAGAACAATGACCGTCTACAGTAGCTGCAATAGAACGGTTAGAAAGGAAACTTGAGATGAAGATACAGAGAAAGTGAAAGAAACCGAATGAGGGTAGTTTATAAATTAAAGATTTGTGCCAGACTCTATCAAAACCTTTTGATATGTCGAGGGCAACAGCAAAATTTTCACCGAAAACCCTTATAGGAGGATGACCAAGATTCAGTTAGGAAAGCTGGAAGATCACCAGTAGATCGCCTTGTACGGAAACCGTACTGACGATCAAATAGAAGATTGTGAGCAGATAGATGCTAAAAAATCTTCTTATTAAGTATAGATTCAAAAGCTTTAGAAGGCAGGAAGTCAAAGCTATAGGACGGGAGTTTGAAGGATTAGGACGGTCACCCTTCTTAGGAACAGGTTGAATATGAGCAAACTCTCAGCAAGAAGGAAAGCTGGAAGTAGATAGACAAAGATGGAAAAGTTTGACCAGGCAGGTAGCAAGCACTGTTTTTTAAAACAATAGGATGGACTGCGATATAACCGTAAGCCTTCCGAAGATCTAGGCCAGACAAAGCAAAGGAAAAATCATTACGAAGGATCTTAATAATAGACATAACAGTCAGAGGAGAAGGAGAAGGAGGAACAAACCTTTCATCAACCGGAGTAGAATTTTATCAAAGGCTTTAACTTTAATTCAAATAGTTTAGCTTTATAAATAGATGAGATAGCTGTGGAGCCATCCGTGAGAACCATAGGAGGGAAAGATGAAGATGAAAAATAGTTAAAAATGTTTTAGCTAGATGCCAGAAGTCATGAGAAGAAATTGATTCAGAAATATTTTGACATTTTCTATGAATGAAGGGGTTTTTGGTAAGTTGAATAAAAGATTTGGCATGATTACGGGCAGAGAAATATAAAGGGCATGAGTTGAAGGAGATGGATGGTTACGGTACCGTCTGTGAGTCGTCTCTCTATCTTGGACATGAAAACATGCAAACAAGCAGTTAAACTAAGGTTGACAGGTCTTAAGATTAGATAAAGTGTGTGGAAAGTATGTCTCTATGCAATGGTGGGCGCGCTCCGGTGCGCGCGGTGGTGCGGGTGCGCAGAGCCGGCCCGGTGCGCTCCGCGCTCTGCGCTCAGCGCTCCCAAAAAATTGCTATATAATAAAAAAAACAGCTTCTAGAAGTTATTTACCTTATATATTATGAAAAAATTGTAGTCAAGCCAAAAAATCACTGTCTAACAAAAAATCACAAGTTAAAGTAGTCTGTGGTCACTCCTTCAGTCCTTTTAATCCTCCTCCTGCTCCATCTCCTGGTCCTCCTCTTCCTTGAACCCCAGCAGCTCCATGTTGCCACGCATAAAAACCAACTCTTCAAAGTTGCTGGCTGTCAGGCTGGACCTCTTGGCCCTCAGGATGTCCCCTGCAGAGCTGAACATCCTCTCCACAGCTGCAGAGCTAGAGAGGGGGGTGTTGTACTTGATAAAAAGTTTCACCCACGCCTCCCTGTGGTAGCTGGGGAAGAGGTCCTTCTTGATGGGGGTCTCGCTGTGGGCCCGCTGCCAGCCGTCCAAGGTCTTGGTTAGTTCCTCATGCAGATCCTCCTGCTTCCTGGCCACTGGAGTGTCATCCAGGAGGAGGTCAAAATAGTCCTTCTCCTCCTGCATCACGGGCTCGAGGCCCGTGGCGAATTTTTTTAGGAAAAGTCGTCTTCGATTGGAGCGCCAGAAAGGAGCGCGAAATTCAAGTTGCGCTCCGCGCTCTGCGCTCCCAGTTCAAATTTTTGCGCTTCACGCTCCTGCGCACCGAATTTTGGCAGTGCGCACCGGAACGCGGAACGCAAAATCGGAGCGCACGCGCCCACCTTTGCCTCTATGCCAGAGACAATGACCTCAGCTATGTGCTCTGCACAAAGAGATAGGTCTCTGACATGGAAGCAATATTCATTCCTTAGAAAATCAGAGTAGTGCTGCCTTAGGTCCTCCCACTTAACTGAGTTGAAATCCCAGAAGCACCTCCGCTTAGGTTGTCCCGGAGCAGCACCGGAGAGATAGGACAGGTTACAAAAAATTAGATTGTGATCGGAGGAGCCCAACGGAAAGAATAGTTTCAGAGAGTAAGCAGAAGGGTTAGAAGTTTGGAAAAGATGAAAATGTTTGGCGTGTCTCCAAGGCGGTCTGGAATACGGGTAGGGTGCTGCACCAGCTGCTCTAGGTGATAAAAAAGTTGTAGGCTTGCTCACTAGGTTGGTCAGTGAAAGAAGTTGATAGCCAAAGCTGATGGTCAACATTGATATCGTCAAGAATGGACATTTCTGCAAAAGGAAAATTAGATTAAATATGCTCTACTTATGATGTTTAGTCGAAGAACTTTGCATAGTCCGAGGAATTAGGTGAGAGATATACAACACAGATACACTTAGTAAGAGTGTGACATTGAAGTCGAAGCCAGATGGTAGATAATTTTAAAGATTCAAGACCGTGCACATGGGCACGAGAGCAAGTGATGATCGTTGCGTATATATAGGCAACATCCAGCTTTGGATTGAAAATGAGAATGGAGAGAGTAAGAAGAAACAGAAAATGGACTGCTGTCAGTGCCCACAGTTACCTGGGTTTCGTGAAGGAAAATTAGATGAGGCTTAGAGGAGGAGAGGTCAGAGTGTTCCACAGATTGGAAGTTAGATCTAAGACCGCGAATGTTGCAGAAGTTTAGGGAGAGAAAGTTAGAGGAAGTATCAAAGCACCTCGAGTCGTTACCGTGAAGTTGGTCCTACCTGGGGATATTTGTGGTCCCCTCCCCAATTTGGGACTCCGAGGCAGGGTTGTTTAAATCCATTATTGAAAAATTTCAGTGAAGAGAGTGTAGGGATGTAAGGTGCATGTAGTGTAGTGTGGGTAGCAAAAAGTGTTGTCTTTAGAGTGCAGGCTGCAGCTACTCTCTTGTGTATCTGAGACACTAAGGAATATGGACAGAGAGGACAAGGGAAATTTCAATGACAAATATGCAGCACCTCCTCCAATTTTCGGCAAGCAATGCCAAATTTGGAAGGACCTGACAACTCAATGGCAGTCCTGTGGGAGGACCGTCACTGCAGAGTTGCCAATTTAGCAAGAGATATTTAGCAATGAGATATTCGTTTTTGTTTAGCGACATTTTTTAGTTTTTTGATTTTGCGACGTGAATAAAATCTAGAGATTTTTATAAATATCTAGCGACATTCTGGAGACTTTTGAGCTTATGAGCCCATTCCTTACAAACAGGACAGGGAATTACAATTTACGCAGTACAGGCCAAAAACATTTAGATAAAAGTTGGATTTAGAAAAACAAACTTCTATATGCCTGGTCTTATGGTCTTAGTCTCGGAAGGTCTGGTCTTGCTCTGGTTTTCGTCTTGATCTTGATCTCGAGGTGCCTGTCTTCACTACAACAATCTCTCTCTCTCTCTCTCTCGTGCGTGCGTGCGTGCGTGTGTGCGTGTGTGCGTGTGTGCGTGTGTGCGTGTGTGCGTGTGTGCGTGTGTGTGTGTGTGTGTGTGTGTGTGTGTGTGTGTGTAACACATGTACGTACACACGTCTCGTCATCCTCTATTCACATTTTCTTTCCTTATTTTTTTACTTCAGTTTTTTTTTCTAAGCAAGACGTCAACATTTCCCCTCGTCTTTAGCAGGATCACTCAGGCTCTTCACCTCTCTTTCAGGTGGAGGAAAACATCATACAACACAAGAACAAGGTAAGGGTACGTGTGTGTCTGTGTGTGTGTGTGTTATTCACCCATGGCCTTGTCCACGCGAGCCAGACTCGGGACCGCCAGTTTCACCCTCCCAGTGCGAGCTTGGAGCTCATTATTACCGATCTTAGGGTAATGCTGGGACCTCACACACCACACACTCCCATCCCCTTGCTCAAGGTGGACAATGACCGCCCGAATTTGTCAGTGAAAAATCCCTGGTTGCAGTGAGGATTCGAACCGGCTAATCACAGAATGGCAGGCCAGCGTGCTATCCATTTGATCATCGTTTGTGCGTGTGCGTGTGCGTGTGCGTGTGCGTGTGCGTATGTGTGATGATAATGCTGCTCATCTTTTTATAACGTTTGATTAGGGTTTAAACTAATCAAACTATAAAGAAATTATATTCAGTATATAGAGACATTGTTACTATCATTATCACAATCTTTATCAGTCACTATTATGATTTTCACCATTATTTTTATTATTGTTATCATAAATTAATATTATTATCAGTATTATCATTAATAACATTAATATTATGATTATGAATATTGTTATCATTACTATTTTCATAATTATTATTATTATTTGTATTACTATCATTATTTTCATTATTAAAGCCGAAGTAGTAGTAAAGTAGTAGTAGTAGTAGTAGTAGCTGGAGTAGTAGCAATAGTAGTAGTAGAAAAAAAGTAGTAGTTGTAACAGAGGTGGGAATAGACACAGCAGCAGGTAACATGAAGAATTACAGGTAGCACGACTATTTGGTGCCCTTACACACATACATATACATATATACGTGCATGAAACATGGGTATATACGTAGCCTATATTGATGTATGCGTGTATGTATGTACGTGTGATTCATATATATGCAGGTAACGCCGTATCTTGGGCGAGAGCTGTGTGGTCGCGTGTCTTGTACTGTGCTGAGGGGTCGTGTGGTGTACCGAGAGGGGGCCTTCTGTACCGAGGCGCCCCAGGGTACCTTCCTGTACGCAAGCACCGCCACCAAGCCTCCCCAAGATTCCCTCAACGCCAGGATGTAGAGCATTTCGCACGTAAGGGTTCAACGGCGTGGCTATAATGCAAGATTTATTTTACGTTTTACACAAATTTTGTAAGCATGTATTGGATTTCATTATAAGTCACAAGGTCTTACGGTGAAAATGACTTTTTTTTTTAAATGATAGCAAGATATTAAGATATTTATGGTTTTTGGGAATTTTTTTTTTTATTTAAAGTGCCATATGGTGAAGCTGTAAAATAATTCAGTCATGCACATGCCAAATACACTGATGTAAGTTTTATTCCTATATTTCATGATTTTTTCAGGATATTCACAGCGAAAGGGTATCATATATCTTTGTTGTTGAATGTTGTTGTACGCTGGATCTGCACTTATGTCTTTCTTTCTACTGTGTGGGATGACAGCGGTAGAAAACCATCTATCAGTGGCAACTAAAAAAATAACTTGCAGCGTCATTGCGTTCGAAACATCGAATCCCAGTGACTGCCTGAAGCTCCCTTCACACATTCCATAATCGAACCACGATAGTGCCACCACTTTTATTATTGACGCTATCGTGAAATTTGACCACGATAAACGCAGACCACGATAGCCTCACAACAATGTCACGCTGCCTGTACGTATGTGTCATGATGGTCGTAAGATGGACACGATGGAGTCATGACAGCTGTAAGACTATGTCACGAATGGAAAATACACGGTCATTTTGTCGTCACGATAGAGCTACGATAACCACGACAGTGCGTGCCATGACGGTGCCATGAACGTATCACGATAGCGTCAAGAGCTAGCAACATGCCTCACACGTGGCTGGGGGTTGCCATGGTGATGGAGAAGGAAGGGGGGCTAGAGATGAAGGTGGGAGAAACAGGGTTGTGTTGGTGATGGAGAAAGGGAGGAAACGGGGGAGGGGGGTTGTAATAAAGAAGGGGATGTTGGTGTTGGTGGGGAAACGGGGGGGAGGGGGGTTGGGGATGGAGAAGGCATGGTGTTGGTGGGGATGTGAGTGGTTAAAAGGGGGATAGGTGGCGTGGTGGTGTGGATTAGGGGGAAGGGAGTCGAGGGGGGGGGAGTGTCACCACGTGGTGGTGGGAGTAGGGGGAAGAGAGTTGGGGGTGGGTGGAGGTGAATGAGAAAGGGGGGAGAAGGCGGAAGGGGGTGCAAAAAAGGGGGGGAAGGCAGGGATGAAGGAGCGCATAACGGTTTCTTATCGTCACGATAGACATACGACGATCACGATAGTGTCACGAAGTTGCTACATAGATAACGATAGCGCGATAGACTTACGATAGCGCTGCGTTGGGTACAAAAGTCGGGGAGCTTCCCGATTTTTTAGTGCACGCACTAACTTTTCGTGGCCTCGGCCGAGCGCGTCACGAGCGTCACGATCGGTCACGATGGACCCATAACCAGTACCATGATGGCGCTGCGCATTGCATTGTTGGCGCGTTCGTGGTTCCATTATAGAATGTGTGAAGGGGGCTTGAGTAAATTTTGGCATGGTGGCGATTTGAATTATCATTAATCTGGCCCTCTACACAATGTACTACGTGCGAATTGTTTAGGTAGTATCCAAATATTCATCATTTAAAAGCAATAGGTTAATCCCGGTGGTGATAAGGGCAAAACATGTCATGTCTGCCATTCCACTGTTATGTGGCACGGTTTGAACGCTTTCGTTTATTGTTATTTTTTCTCTTCGCTATAGTGCTTTCAACATTACTTTTTATCAAAAAAAGGGAAAGTTGAAACAAACACAAGGTAAATTTCCAGAAATGCGCCCACCGACCCGAGTCCGTACACGTCCACCCCACCGTGACACGGTGACACCAGAGTTTGTCCATGATCATTTTCGACTGTAATATTAATAACCGCTGGATATTAAACAAACCTAGCTTAACCTAACTAACCCTGGCCTAACCTAAGAATACTTAACTATACTATACCTACAGTAACTATAATTAATACTCTTCCTAACTAGGAAATTAATATCTCTTAATATCTCTTGAACGAGTAATTTCCGATGGAAAAGTAATACAGACTGTCTTGTATGTGCACAAGGCACGTCATAAAACACAGGTGTCTAATTCGTAGTGAGAGGAACGTAGCCTCGTTTTTTTCTGGAATAATACCCAAACAACTTTTTTCATAGAACGTAGAAAATCGGGGGTAGCTGAGAAAAATTTAGTTTCAACTTGAATCTTGAACCTTGAGTGAGATTGTCTCGTGCACCAGGTCCAGCGGCGTCACTTAGGCTTGTACACACACAAAGAGTTATGATAGCGGTTGAGCGACGACCGACAAACGACCGACGAAGGGTACCATGAGTGGGATATATTTTGGAACGAAGAACAGCGACGACGGTCGGCGCGAAGACACGGGGGTGCCCGTGTCTTCGACCGTGACCTACGACCGTCGTCGTTGCTCTTCGTTCCAAAAAATATGCCTCTCATGGTACCCTTCGTCGGTCGTTTGTCGTTCGTCGCTCGACCGCCATCATGACTTGGTACAAGTTTTAGACTGAGAGGAGTGCCGACTGCCGAGTGGTGTTGCGTCGTGATCACATATGTTGGTAGCGGAGTTTCGTAGCTCGTGTACGCTTCTGTGGTTTACTTATCGACCATCTTGTAATAATTGAAAAACAGCACGTTGCGATGAATATCTTGGTCACAACAAAGGCCTTGAATTTGGCGGAGGAAAACCAGGAATAATAATTCCTTGATTGGCTCGACTTGCTGCCGCCGTGTTCCCTTCCATGACCAACCAGGTGGCTTTTAGTGTGGCCCACATGCTGTGTACAGAGGCTGAAGGACCGGAGGCACACGAGAGAAAAGAAAATAATGTATAACAAGTAGTTGTGACAGTATTGGATGGCTGTTAGTGGTAATAATTAGCTCAAAGTACTAATTTGTTGTGACGTGATGCGGGATCCGGGAACCTCACGCCACCTTGGTGTACGAAACGGGACGGTCAGGAAGAGAGGAGTCAGAATGGTGTAAATACAATGTTATCACAGTGAAATATGTACTGCAGACAAGAATACATATTAGAAAACCTATGCAATAACTAATTCACCAATGTGGTTTGTCAGGCAGGTGTTGAATTGTGACCTAATTGCATCATCCACTATATAGAGTAGGTCATAAACTCAGGGTAAGGATTCGTTTTAGCTATGCAGTCATATCTCGTCAGTCATATGCAGTCACATCTCAGTCATATCTATGGAGTACTATAATTTCAGCTTCAGCATGTACTGGAGATATTACTTACTTCCAGAAACCAAAATTATAATACTAATTTGCACTGGAAACCAGCAAAACATGTGCTTATTTACATTGAGCGTGAAGCTGTGGAAGGCGCTTCGCCACGACATGGTGGCTAGGTTAGGTTAGGTTTAGGTTAGTTTTAGGCTATAATTATTTATGTTTGCCTTAGGTAAGGTTAGGTTTTGTTTGTAAACTCCGGCTCAGTTAAATAAATTGGGAGGTCACTGAAAACATTGAGTACACAGTGAAAGCACAACTCTGTTTGGCATTCACAAGCCTGCCCAACGAAACACTGGCTGCCATCTTAAAGTAGTGAGCACTGAAAAAGATGAGTGGCAGCTTCCTCGCCATGGCGTCTGTATTCCATGTCAGACTGCATCATTAGGGTTGTGGTTAAAACAGGATACTAGCAAGACGCCTCAGTGGTTTTATGTTATAAATGTGAGGAAATCGATTAGTCACCACACGGAGCTGCTGTTTCTTTCCCTCACCTTGTCGGTTTTATGAAGAAGCTGAGGTATTATTTTGGATGTGAAGGGCAGAGGGACGAATATATAGAATAGGTTAAGGGGGTGTAGTTAGAGATATTCGAAGATTTCATGTACATTGGCGAAAATCTGCTAAAATATTTTAAAGATAGGTATGTGATGGTGGAAACACTCCTACAAAGTCTTACGACTGTATCTGTTTTCTAAAAAAAAATTAAAGAATATATTAGATCAAATATTGGCAACCTTTGGCAACACCCATGTGCATACATAAGCTACTACATCTTGTAATAACCGTAAATTATCAATCGCGATTTTTTTCTCTTGCAATGAATTACGTTCTTGGATGGTTCTGACAACTTCTCACAGCAGCTAATAGTGAAAAACGTCACGACACCCTCTCAGGGGATCCAAAACCTTCAAGAAGCGAGGACGTCGCTTCCTGGGCCCATACTTATATAGAGATTTAGGATTCGTCTTAGGATTCGTCCTAACCCTGCGTCCTAAGGTTCGAGGAAAGTCTAAGACGCGTCCTAAGACGGAGGCTTAGGACGAAGCGCTGAGCGCTACATTTAGCAAGAGTCCAATTTAGATTTCATGAAATATCACATACTAAGTCATCAGAAAGGTATACAAATATCGAAAAACAGAAGATTAATATTTCTATGATAATTGCTGAAGACTACAACGAATGAATTCATCTATAAGGATAATTGTACCAGATTTTCAACGTTCCGTTAAAAAGACACAAACATTGACATGGTCTACGCCTCTATCAACGAGGAAAGATAATTGTTTTCAGGACGACTGGACGAGACTTTCATCCTTGGCCAGCTCTTTCAAGCAAGGAAAAATGTCCTATGTCCTGCGAGGGGAATTTTCCATGCCGAGATGATCGGCGAAGAGCAAGGCAGATGCCTGACAGGCCATCGCCAACCACATGATCGCCGCTTTCCATAGCGAGAGATACGTCAAGGACTACCGGTTATAATGGACGAGGACTTCGCGGTCGTTTTCAAAGACACCGACTATTTTTTCCTGGCCTACAATAGGTGCTTTTTCTAATGGAGATAGGGTTATTTATAATGGACGAGAGTTTCGCGGTCGCTTTCAGAGACACCGACAATTTTTTCTTGGCCTTCAATAGGTGCTTGGGTAATTATGGAGGAGAGTTTCACGTTCGTTTTCAGAGACACCAACTACTTTTTCTTGGCCTACAATAGGTGCTTGTTCTAATGGTGCTAGTTTTATTTTGCGCAAACCAAAAACAAAATGAAAAAATAAATTGAAACCTAACCTAACCTTATGTTTTAACCTAACCTAACCTAACCTAACCTAACCTAATCCCAACCCAACCTAACCTTACAGGTTTTAAAGAAACCTAACCTAACCTTAACCACAAAATATTATTATTTTTTTTTTTTTTTTCATTGAGCGCAAGTAGAGTAGTAGTGTACAGTATACCCAGCCAAAAAAAAAATCGAATTCGTGAGTAGTAAGGTCTGTAGCGTACGTGAAACTCTCCTCCATATTAACCGGTGCTTGTTCTAATGAAGTTTTATTTTGCGCAAACCCATAAAAAAAAGATTAAAAAAATGTATACTTTGTGGTTAAGGTTAGGTTAGGTTTCATTAAAACCTATATGGTTAGGTTAGGTTTCATTAAAACCCTTACAGTTAGGTTAGGTTTCATTAAAACCCTTACAGTTAGGTTAGGTTTCATTAAAACCTATAAGGTTAGGTTAAGTTTCATTTTTTTTCATTATTTAATTTTTTTTTTTTTTTTTACGCAAAATAAAACTATCTCCATTAGAGCAAGCACCTATTGTAGGCCAAGAAAAAATAGTCGGTGTCTCTGTAAACGACCGCGAAACTCTCGTCCATTATTACCGGAGATAGTTTTATTTTGCGCAAACCCACAGTTTAAAAAAAAAAAAAAAATCAACACCGAATTTCATGGTACCATTTCCATTAAAAACACTTATCTCCATCAGAAAAAACACTAAAACTTGGCGGGAAAGATTTGTCAGAGTCTTATAGGTTTTAATGAAACTTATAATGTTAGGTTAGATATACTTTGTGGTTAAGGTTAGGGGTAAATCTTAAGAACAAAGGCTCCACCCTCTATCTTCTTCTTCTTCTTATAGCCAACAAGCTTGGGGACATGGTGGGAAACCGGGGTTTTTGGGTAGGGGAGCACACACATAAGGGAAATATGGCCCCCCACAAAAAATCCCTAAACTAGGGATATTCCCTAGTTCATGAACTTTATCGGGGAAATATTTTCCCGATTAAGTCTATGTACTAGGGAAATTTCCCTAGCTTATGGATTTTTTGTGGGGAGCCATATTTCCCTTATGAGTGTGCTCCTTTTCTGGTGGAGCACACATATAAGGAAAATATTTCCCCGATAAAGTCCATGAACTAGGGAAATTTCCCTAGTTTAAGGATTTTTTTGTGGGGGGCCATATTTCCCTTATGAGTATGCTCCTTTTCTGGGGGAGCACACATATAAGGAAATTTCCCGATAAAGTCCAGAATAGGAAATTTCCCTAGTTTTGGATTTTTTTTGTGGGGGCCATATTTCCCTTATGTGTGTGCTCCCCACCCAAAACCCAGGTTTCCACCATGTCCCCAAGCTTGTTGGCCATAGAAGAAGATAGGAGATTGAGCCTTTATCTAAAGATGACAAACTCTACAGACCTAACCTGACCCCCCTTCGAGCCCCTTGTGCTGTGCACTCCTAACCTAACCTAACCCAACCCAACCTGCCCTAAACTAAAACCTCCCCAACCCCTACCCAAGGGCCGTGTCACACGGACACTTTTCCGGCTCTTTTTTGGGATTTTGCTACCAAAAGATGCCCGTAGTGGTGGCAAAATATGCGCGTTCGTCACACGGGTTTCGGCTACGAGGGATCTTCTATTGGGATCTTCCGGGACCCGCAACCAAAACTAATAATATAACATTATGGATCGCTGAAATTTAATATCGGCCATGTAGGCAAATAAGGATCGGCACTCATTAAATATAAACAGATGTCCCCTTAAAAACAGTAATATATCGTAGAGTCAAAATTGTGTCAGCTAGCGTGGAGACCTTGTTTTTAAGATTTTTTAGGTTAGTTTGGTTTTATTTTAAACCTAAAGGTTAGGTTGGTTTTATTAAACCTAAAGCCCTGACTAATTTCTCCCCGGGCCCAAATTTAAGTGCTTTCTGATGTAGATGTAGTGTTTATGGAAACGGGACCATAAAATTCGGTGATGATTTTTTTTTTTTTTAACTTTAGGTTTGCGCAAAATAAACTATCTCCATTAGAAATGCACCATTGAAGCCAGAAAAAATAGTCGGTGTCTCTGAAAACGCCGCGAAGTCATCGTCCATTATTAGCAATTGTGAGTTAGGTTACGTTAGTTTAGGTTAGGTTACATTTAGGTTTTTGTTAAGGTTTGGTTTAGGTTATGTTAAGCTTAGGGGAGATTGGATAAGGTTATGTTGGTTATTTAGGTTAAAAAAACCTAATTGGATGATGCGCGATTGTCCGGGTGGTTAGCACCGCCAACTCCTGCGGAATATTTACCGTTTGGTTTAGGTCATCCTCGACCTGACAATTCTAACCTTTTCATAGTATAGATTTATCATTCTGAGTCTTTTAACCCAATTTCCCATGGCGCATTGAATATAATGCTGATACATATACTGCCTAAATCTAGTTCTTGCAACCAAAAACTGTTAAGTTAGTTAGACGAGGGGTTGGATATTCGAGACAAAACAAATAATTATCAAGACATCGAAAAATATATTATATATATTGTTCATTCTTAATTAAATACATTATTAATTTAAAAATAATTTACTATTAATTTTATTAAATGATACATGTATAATTAAATTTATCTATACGATATATATAAGAAAATTAATAAGTAATAATAAATTATTATATTAATATTGTATTTTTTATTATTACATATACTATAATATATCTTTCTAAAGATATTATTATTATTATAAGTTAATTTCATATTTTAAAAATTAATCATCCATTTACTTCATTATATCGTATATATATACTTATACTAATCGTTACATATTATACGAAAGTATATTAGAGTGTATGCCTTCATATAAATCTTATACATATATATAGTTATTAACTAATAATATAAAAATAAAGAATAACATGAATAGAAAATAGATAAATATTATATGAAAAACGAAATATATAATATATCTAATATATAAAGAGTATATATACTATATATATGATAGTATATAGTATATAATCATATATATCTATATAGTATATATGATATATAATATATCACTAGATATATATAAGTATAGATCTATAGTATATATTAGTATATATGCATACGTATAATATATATATATATATATAGATATCGTAGATATATATATATATATTATATATAATACGATGATATATTATATATATATAATCATATTATATATTCTAATTATAGAATAATATATAGATATATATATACGTATATATTATAATATATCTATCTATATATATATCTAATACTATATATATATTAGTATCTAATATATATATATACGTATATATATATATATCTATATATATTATATAATATATCTATATATATATATATTATATATATATATATATATATATAATATATATATATATATATATATATATATATATATAATATATATATCTACTATATATATACGTATATATATATAATAGTATATATTATATATATATACGTATATATATACTATTATATATATACACGTATTAATATATACTTATATATATATACTATTATATATATAAATATATATATATATATTATACGTATATATATAATATATACGTTATATATATATTATATATATCTATATATATATATACGTTATATATACTATTATATTATATATACTATATATATATATATAATATACTATATATGATATATGATATATATCTATATATACGTATATCATCTATATATAATATATATATATATAATATATAATATATACTTATTATATATATATATATACGTATATAGTCATATATATAGTATAAGTATATAATATATATACGTATATATATATACGACTATATCGTATATATATATATATCAGTATATCTATATATACGTATATAATATATATATATCCTATATATCTCTTATCTATATATATATACGTATCTATATCTATACGTATATATATATATATATATATATATATATATATCGTATATATATCCGTTAACTATATATATATATATACTATATATATATACTATAATATATAGATATATATATATCATATATACGTATAATATATATATTATATCATATACGTATATATAGCTAATTATTAGATAGATATAAATATATATTATATATATTATATATATTATATAATATATACTATATCTATATATATAGTATATATATATATAATATACGTATATATATATATAATTATATATATAATACTAATATAATATAGATATATCTATATAGTTATATCATATATATATATATATACTATATAATATATATATATTATCTATATATATATATACTATATATATAATACGTATATATATATATACGTATATATATATATATATACGTATATATACTATAAGTATATTATATATAACTATATCTATATATATATTCATATAATATATATAATATATATTAATTAAATATATATATTATATATATATATATATATATATCAATAATATATATACGTATATATAATATATATATATATAGTTATATATATATATATAATATATACGTATATATTTATATATATATATATACGTATATATATATATATATATATATACGTTATATATATTATATATATATATACGTATATATATATATATATATCTATACTATATATATATATATATCGATATATAGTATATATATATATATATTATACTATATATATATATATATATATAATATACGTTATATATATCATTCATATACGTATATATATATATATCATATATATAGTATATTATAATATATATAGATACTAATTATATATATATATATAATAATATATATAATTATATATATTCTTATATATATATATATCTACGTTATATATATATATACTATCTATATATATCTATATCCTATATACGTATCATATATCTATATAATATAATATATATCATAACTATATCTATATACTGTATAAGTGATAATACTTATAGTATTTATCATATATATATTATCTCGTCTATTATATATATATAACTATATACTATATATATATATATAGTATATCTATATACTATATATATCTATACATATATCTATATCTATATACTACGTATATTATATCTATATACGTGATATTATATATATCTGATATATATTACTATATATATATATCTATATATATATAATTATACTTATCGTATATATCGATCTATATAATATCAGTATTATATATATTAGATATACGTATATATATATATACATATATCTATATATATATTCTATATACGTCTCTATATATATACTATACTATATTTATATATATAGTAATATATATATAATATTATATTATCTATAATATATATATATATATACGATACTATATATATATATATATCTATACTATACTCATATATATCTCGTATTATCTCTATATATATACTCTATACGTATATCTATTATATATACTATATATATCTATATATCTATATATATACTACGTATATTATATATCTATCCGTATATATCTATATATCTATTATCTAATATATTACTGTATATATATTGGCCCCCCCCTTTTCAATTTTCTGGGTACGCCACTGAGGACGAGTCTTAGCGATTTAGGATGCGCTCGAAATTAATCAGGACGCCGGCCGCCATATTTAAGACTCGAGCGAGTCTAAGACGAATCCTAAATCTCTATAAGTATGGGCCCAGGTCCCTCCCTCCCTGACCCGCTACCATCGTAATAACTCTTATTCCTGCTCTTAGCAGGGTTTAGTCCCGCTGTCACCATGGTTGGGGTAAAACAGATGAGAAAGAGTGCAGAGAGTGCCCGTAAATGGAAGAAGAGAAGGCTGGAGGAGGAAATTATTGATTGATAAAGTCATTGATTAAAACATTGGGTACCAGGAAGGATTTGTTCTATCTCTACTTAGAGAACCGCGCACACGTCTACAACAGTTAGCCCTCGAATAAAAAGACAGAATACGGGAGCAGGATGGGTGCAACAGAAAGTGTAAACAAGCCAAGGACGCTAGGGGTGACTGAGACCGGGGACTTTTAAAAATGGTGGCGCGTCAAGTTTGAATGTCCTCTTCTGTAAAATCAAGGTTTTTTTCTCCTTTCATTAGCTATAGGCGTTTTCTGCGGGAGATTTTTGGTTGCAACCGGAAAATTTTCGGTTGCAAACGGTCACAACAACAACAAAAAATGTTTGCGGGTCGGGCCAATCATCTTCCCTGGATGGTTGAACAGGGATCGAAATTTGAGCAACCGAAAAATTTTCGGTTGCAATCACGATCCCCGCAGAAAACGCCTTATGTCTCCATTAATATTTGACCGATTTTATTTTTTATCTTTTATTTCTAAAGATAAAACTTTGTACTTTATTTTCGTTAGATATTGATATTGATATTGATATATTTATTGACCTCTTGTTACAATTGTTAAACAAATATATTTACAGTACATACAGTATATCTGAGGACCAGGTCCGTTTAGCCGAGGCTCTTGTACAGACCTGTGCTAGTATATATTTTAAACCGTAAGACGTCATATTTTATAGTCCTAAATAATTTATATAAATAAACCTAAATCTAAATTCCCATATATACCCAACACGTTAGTTTATACAGTAAACAAAATATACATAAGTAAACTCAAGGTGCGATCCTATAATGAATACTTACAAAAGGGCAGTTTGTTTATATGCAAATAATAATTATTTAGAAATATATTTAGAAAATAATTAAAGAAAAGTAAATCAAGAAAAAGCAAGTTACATAGCAGTGATATATCACTACTCTCCGAGTTTCACAAGAAAAGAAAAAAAATAATATTCACAATCACCTAAATGTTAATAGTCATTATATAGTTTTTGTTTTAATTTGTACTTGAAAGTGTTTAGTGGTACAATGTTCCTAAGATCTTGTGGCAGATGATTCCAACATCTAACACCTCTAACGGTGATGCCTTGCTGTGCATGGGATGTTCTACATAATGGGAGTCTCAGATCATGTGGTCGTCGACTGTCTGGATTATAAGAAGCTAATTGGAAGTCAGTGTCAGTTGTATGCGTGTGTAGTGCCTTATGAACACATATATTGGTTTGAAGGGATATCACATCAGGCAATTTAAGTAATTTCAGATCTTTAAACAATGTGTTAGTGTGGGCATAACGGTGGCTGTGAGTCATAACACGTATCAATTTGTTTTGAGTAATGAAAAGACTATTGATGAAAGTTTTGAATGATCCTCCCCATATAGCTAAACAATATATAATGTGCGGATATGCTAATGTCAAATATATTTGTCTCAAGCAGTCAGTGGGTATATTATTACGTATTTTATGTACTACACCAGTGATTTTAGAAAGTTTAGTCTTAATTTGAAATCTATGAGACTTCCATTTTAATTTGTCATCAATTATTACCCCTAAGAATTTGGACTCATGAACTTTATTTAGCCTAAGGTTATCAATATAAATATCAACATGTAAGGGTTGCGTCAACAGGGGATGCGATATCATATAATGTGTTTTTGTGACATTTAAGCTTAATTTGTTGCTTTTTATCCAATTTGAAATATTAAGTAATTCTGTATTTATTATATTTTTGATGTTATTAAGATCTTGTCCCTGAAGAAAAATAGTTGTGTCGTCGGCAAAAAGTAGAACTTTTAGCTTATCAGTACTACGTGTAATATCATTTATATAAAGTAAAAATAGGAGAGGGCCTAAAACAGAACCTTGAGGAATGCCACAACCAATATGCAGGTATGAGGATGGAGTATTATTAAAGACTGTACATTGTTTCCTGTTGCTTAGGTAGCTTTTAAACCAGTTATATGCTGGACCACGAATGCCATAAACCAATAATTTTTCTAAAGTGGGATACAGTGTCAAAAGCTTTAGACAAGTCACAAAAATCTGATATTTGGAACATCTTATTATCTAGTGCTTTGTACATATTTTGACAAAGTTGATGTATTGCTAGTTCTGTAGAAAATTTAGGACGAAAACCATATTGAGATTCTGATAATAATAAAAATTTGGTGAGATAATTCAGCAGTCTACTAGCTACACTTTTTTCAAAAACTTTACTAAAACTAGGAAGGATTGAAATTGGTCTGTAATTCGAGAGAACTGGAACCCAAAATGCCAGGGGTCGCTGGCAGTTTTAACTCACTCTCTTGATAACACTGGGGAACAATTTGAAAAAAAAAATTGTTGAATTAGACTTATGAGCTTATTTAGACTAAAATTGACATGCTGATTCCAAATCTGTAGTCAGTTTTTTTCTAGCACGTCAAGTTTTTTCTCCACAGCTTACCCTCCAGATAAGCAAAATTCCACTTGTGAGCCTCATTCAGCCTCATTCAGCTGAAATTCCAGTGCCAGTTTTCGAACAACTACCTCCTCTAGAAGATCTGAGTGATGTTGAAGAACGCAGTGACAGCAATGATGCAGATTTTGACATTCACGAGGATTCAGTTCGTAGGGGATTTGATCAGCACGAGTTGAATGATTTAGCACGTGATTTGGGCCTATCCAAAAAAGCTTCAGAAATACTAGCATCAAGACTGAACGAGAAAAACATACTTAAACAAGGAGTGAAGGTATCATATTTTTCGAACCAGAAAAAGTACATTTCTGCAGTACTTTCAAAGTGCCAGCGGTTTTGTTTTTTGGGCCATAACATTCCTGGTTTTAAACTGAAGGAATTAGGGCTTTCAATCTACAATCCAAATGAATGGCGATTGTTTATTGATAGCTCAAAGCGGAGCTTGAAGTGTGTCCTTCTACAAAATGGCAATTTGTTTGGCGCAGTCCCTATTGGGCATTGGGTCTGTTTTCGTGAAGAATATGGAGATGTAAAGAGAGTCATTGAGTTATTGCAATATGCCCAAACACAATTGGATCATCTTTGTTGACCTTAAAATGGTGTCCTTTTTTCGGGTCAACAACGTGGATACACAAAGTATCCCTGCTTTCTCTGTATGTGGGATAGCAGAGCTCGAAAGAAGCATTGGGTTCAGACGAATTGGCCTCCGAGATCTGATCTTAAACCTGGAGATCCTAACATTGTACATGAGCCACTTGTTGACAGGAAGAAAATAATATTCCCCCCTCTGCACAAAAAACTAGGTTTCATGAAACAATTTGTAAAGCTTTGGGTCAACTGATGGCGACTGTTTGAAGTACATCATCTTTGGGATTTCCTGGACTGTCAATTGAAAAAATCAAGGCCGGTGTGTTTGATGGTCCACAAATTCGACAGCTCATCAAAGATGAACATTTCAAAAGGTACTATGTCAACCTTGAAAAGAATGCTTGGCTATCATTCAAAGACGTCGTCAAGAACTTTCTTGGAAATACACGTGCAAGTAATTACACAGAAATTTTTCAGAAACTATTGGAGAGCTACAAACGCTTGGTTGCAACATGAGTATTAAAATACATTTTTTTGCATAGCCATCTTGCCAACTTTCCGGAAAATCTTGGTGCTGCTAGCGACGAGCAAAGGGGAACGATTTCACCAAGATTTGAAGGTTATGGAAGAACGTTACCAGGGTAGATGGGATGTGCATATGATGGCTGACTATTGTTGGAGCATCAAACGCGATAGTCCTCAAGTTGAACACTCCAGACAAAGCTACAAACGTAAATTTTTACCTTAACCTGCACTCAATTATAGCCTTATCCTTTCTAAAAACATGATAATGTTAAATAAACATTCTATTCATGCCTATTTCTTTCCTTTTTCATTGTATGTTAACATTTGCAACTTTTTATAAAATAAGCACTGTTACTGTTATGTACAGTATTTTTCATATTTTTTTTAAGAAAACGAAAATCCTACAGTCAAAAACTTGACGTGATAGAGAAAACCTGAGATCAGTTTTGGATTCAGCACCCAAAAATTACTTAATAACAAGTGTCAGACCTAACTCAACAAAAATTTGTTCCCCAGTGTAATAAGTTGGTCTACTGGAAAACAAAATATGGGCTTATTCCACTGCACTTAAAACACAAAAGTATAATATTAAGAACGAGTTTCTTCTATATGTATATTGTATAGAAGCCTGATTCTGTAAAACATTGTATATAACCAAATAACCAAGGAGGTTATAGTTGAGGAGGCGAGGTAAATGCTACTCTATGATATTATATAGTCAATAACGAATGTTTAGAAGTTATCTATACCTAGGCAGTCATATTTTCCTGTTATTATTGTGTATCAATCAGATAGAAAGCCTGGAAGTGCAATGAGTCGACGCGTGAAGTAGCAATGTTTTGATTCAATCAAAACATACATCAAAACATCTCCCCGCCACCACTCCCCGCCGCGGCGTGTCGCCTCCACAATTATAACCTACTAGCCGCAAAGCCGCCCTCCGGGCGGACTTTTTGGCTAGCTCCTGCGGAGGGCTATTGGTGGTGGGCCTTCGGCCCACCACCTGTGTTTGGTGGGCCTTCGGCCCACCAAACACGGACTCTCCAGATAGCCGCTTCTAACTTTCCTGAAATCATGGATGTAGAAATGTATGTATTACCCCCACCCATTCACTCACCCATTACCCATCACCCCCCACCCATTCACTCACCCATTACCCATCACCCCCCACCCATTCACTCACCCATTACCCATCACCACACACCCATTCACTCACCCATTACCCATCACCCCCCACCTATTCCCTCACCCATCACCCATCACCCCCAACCCATCACCCCCCACCCATTCACTCACCCATCACCCCACACCCATTACCCATCACCCCACCCATTCACTCACCCATTACCCATCACCCTACATCAAGGTTTCCTCAATTCTCGCAACCCACTTTTTTTTCACAATTATCGCTAATAGGCTGCTAAAAAAAAAAAAAAGTGATCGGATCATCTCATAATTGGGCTTAAAACCTTCCCCTGGTCAACCCGGTTCCAAAAATGTGCCATATGAGGTGATTGCGCCACGGGGGCGGAACCTATACCAGACACACACACACACACACACACACACACACAGACAGACAGACAGACAGACACACTTTCGCTTATATTTACCATTACCCATCACCCCCCACCTATTCCCTCACCCATCACCCATCCCCCCCAACCATCACCCCCCACCCATTCACTCACCCATCACCCCACACCCATTACCCATCACCCCACCCATTCACTCACCCATTACCCATCACCCTACATCAAGGTTTCCTCAATTCTCGCAACCCACTTTTTTTTTCACAATTATCGCTAATAGGCTGCTAAAAAAAAAAAAAAAGTGATGGGATCATCTCATAATTGGGCTTAAAACCTTCCCCTGGTCAACCCGGTTCCAAAAATGTGCCATATGAGGTGATTGCGCCACGGGGGGCGGAACCTATAC
>JACEEZ010007985.1:55000-62500 GCA_016584305.1 Chionoecetes opilio | reverse complement strand
GGGAGCGCCCGAGGTCAAGGCGTGGTTTTGTCTCGACGGAGACGCTGGAGAAAATCGAGGAGAGTCGCGCTGCCAGGCTGGCTGGGAACCAGGACCAGCACAGGGCTCTGTCACGCCGGACTAGAACCTTCCTGAGGAGAGACAAGGAGAGGTATGTCAGGAGTCTCGCTGAGGTCGAGGGTCATTTGAACGCTAATGACCTCCGACCCGCCTACCGAGCCCTGAAGAAGCTCCGTTCCAAGTCTCCTTCTCGGGCGAGTGCTATTCGAACAGCAGATGGGCGCCTCGTGTCGGACATGGATGGGCAGATGGCTCGTTGGGCTGAGTACTTTGGGCAGTTGTTCACGGTGGACCCTCCAACTGAGCAGCTTCACACCACTGGGTTACAGGCAGTGGATGCCGATCCTCCCATTGACGAAACCGCACCCTCTCTTGACGAAGTCAGAGAGGCTGTAGCAAAGTTGAGGGGTGGAAAGGCAGCTGGTGTTTGTAATATCAGTGGGGAGCTCCTCAAAGCTGGGGGTGAGGCCATGATCCGCGGGCTGCATGCTGTCCTGATTGCCGTGTGGCAATCAGGTACCATTCCTCTTGACTGGAAAAGGGGGCTGGTCGTCCCTATCTGGAAAGGGAAAGGGGACCGTCAGGACTGCAACAATTACCGCGGTATTACACTGCTCAGCGTACCAGGCAAGGTGCTTGCCCATCTATTGCTGACACGAATTCGCAGTCATCTGGTGAAGCATCAGAGACCTCAGCAGTCTGGGTTCACGCCTGGTAAGTCAACAACGGACCGTATCCTAACGCTTCGTGTCCTGGTGGAACGCCGACGTGAGTTTCGATAGGGGAGGCTTGCAGCCTATGTTGATCTCAAGAAGGCGTTTGACTAAGTGCATCGTGAGTCACTCTGGGATCTTCTGCGACTTCGCGGAATTCCTGCAAGGACTATTGGTTTGATAACTGGTCTGTATTCTGGGACTGAGAGTGCTGTGAAGTGTGGGGCAGGTGTATCTGGCTTCTTTCCTGTGAATACAGGAGTGAGGCAAAGGTGCGTCCTTGCCTCATCACTTTTCAACGCTTGTATGGACTGGGTATTGGACAAGGTTGTAGATCAAAGTGATTGTGGAGCATCCGTCGGCAACACCAAGATCACTGATCCTGTTTTTGCCGATGATGCAGTAATCTTTGCTGATTCGCTGGAGGTCCTGGTGATGGCTCTCGAGGCGCTGCACGAGGAGGCAAAGCCTTTGGGACTTGAGGTCTCCTGGCTCAAGACCAAGGTCCAGGTGTTTGGAGACTTACTAGATGAAGCAGTACAGTCTGTTCATGCGTGTGGCGAGGACATTGAGATCTTGGAAAGTTTTACATACCTTGGTAGCGCAGTCCATAATGACGGCGGGTCACGTCAAGAAGTCTTACGGCGGATTGGCATAGCCCACGGTGTTATGGACTCGCTCAGCGGGAGTATTTGGCGTTGTCGGTACTTGTGCAGGAGGACAAAGATCCGGATCTTCAAGTCGCTTGTGATCCCTGTCTTACTCTATGGTTGTGAGACATGGACACTAAATAGTGACTTGAAGAGACGAATCAATGCCTTTGGTAATAATTGTCTTCGCAGAATCATGGGGTATCGCTGGGATGATTACATATCAAATCAGCGATTGCACCGTGAGACTGAATCGAGGCCTATTACCTGCATAGTCTGTCAGCCCCAACTTCGGCTATATGGGCATGTGGCACGCTACCCTGAAACCGATCCTTCCCATCGGGTTGTATCTGTAAGAGACAATCCGGCGTGGAGGAGGCCAAGGGGGCGCCCACAAGGCTCGTGGCTGGGGCAAGTTGATGTTTCTTGTCGAGAGCTGCTTGGTATGGGAAAGGAGCCTGCATGGGAACTCGCGCGTGGTGACCCCCGGGAGTGGCATCGTAGGGTGGGCGAGGCGACGCGCCCCCCGGCGTATGCCCCCAATGATTGATTGATTGAAGTTCGTGACGTCACATGTAGGTGGAGCTTAAGTAATTGCTAGGCTATAATCTGAATGCTTTTTTCAAGATTAGACTAATTTGATTGTTTAATTTTACCTAACCTTACCTAACCAAGACAAATTGAATTATGTTAAATATAGCACATATTATAATCCAGTGATCACTAAAAGCTTCACCCCCCATGTGACGTCACGAGCTTGGACAATGGTTATTGGCTAGAGACATTCCCAATTTCCCATACATACCACATAATATTCCAGAGAACTGGAATATGCTTCTCGCCCCTGCCCTTATTGTTTGCCATTAAGCTACACATTTGTAGTACTGTTATGATGTCCTTCACCTACCAATACCCCTTTCTCATAAATCAACATAATGGATAACTTTTGTCGTGTTTCGCTTGTCTCCTTTCACCGGTATAGGGTTCGGGCCTGTGAAATGTATAATTTAAAGTTCTTATTCATGTATTTCCACTTGAACCACACACAAAATTATTTTCAGGTATTTCATTTTTTCGTGGCATTTGAGGAAACGTTACCTGTCAACCTCTTTCTTGCAAGTTAAACACGTGGTGGCGGGATGGAGCTCCCCGCCCCCTCGCCCTTCAGTGCCACGCCATTATGTAAACAAACACCCAGCCTTGCCAATAGCGTGGGTTAAGCCCCGAAATATTGTACCTCCACCACATCTCCTTGTTGCGTAACCTACTCCAAGATACTTAATGTTAACCAACTCCTTTATTTACAACCTATATCGAGATGGAGCTTTTACTGAGCAGCTGCTGTTGTATAGCCTACGGCCTCCTGTTAGGATACATTTAGTAGAACGTTAAAAGCATTGAGTTTTTGAGGCACTGAAGACTAAATTTTCGCGGCCCAATTTAGATGTAGAAAAATCATAAGGAAATGAAGGTGAGTGGCGCATTGGGACATAATAGCTGCTTAGACAAGAGATCTGAATGTGTAAATGTACAACGTGTCTATTTATATATATATATATATATATATATATATATATATATATATATATATATATATATATATATATATATATATATAATATATATATATATATATATATATATATATATATATATATATATATATATATATATATATATAATATATACATATATATATATATATATAATATATATATATATATATATATATATATATATATATATATATATATATATATATAATATATATTATTTATTATTCAGGTACCTGTTAATTTAATCTTTTAACCATATCGTACCAAATGGAGAAAACAATTGTTGTTGTGAGTTAGTTGACAGTGACGCCATCGTGGATCTCTCTCTCTCTCTCTCTCTCTCTCTCTCTCTCTCTCTCTCTCTCTCTCTCTCTCTCTCTCTCTCTCTCTCTCTCTCTCTCTCTCTCTCATGGGTAAGGCAAGTCTACTGCAATCATTCCTAAGCCGAAAATTTTGAAAATAACCCACAATTATTAACATGAAGGATGATGATGGGCTGTATGCTGAGCGAAGAAGGGCGCGCAAAATCGAAGCGGAACCTAAGGGCGAAGGGCGAGGACGAGGACATGAGTGACCACATGTCTTCGCGGGACATGAGTTTCATTTCTTGTTTTTGGTTGTATTTGGTTGTGTATATTCATATATATATATATATTATATATATATATATATATATATATATATATATATATATATATATATAATATATATATATATGAATAATATATATATATATATATATATATATATATATATATATATATATATATATATATATATATGAAATACTGCATAAGATGAAGTAAAATTACAAGAAATAAATAATAGGACAGTTGGCATAAGAGGTTTGTTTATTTCTCCGAAAACAGTTCTCAGATCTCGGGATTTGAAGAGGATTGACCTGTGAATGTGACTCACCATAGCTCAGACGAGACGTCAACACCGTTGCCAGCCGCCGAACTCAATCACCTTTTAACAGGAAGTTTAGAGTATTTTACGAAGAAATTTATTGCTTTGTGTGAAGAGACTGGTTAGGACTGAATTATTCATGGTTATTGCTTGCGACACAGCATCTTGGCGGTCAGGACAATGTTGTGTTTGCCAGAGCTGGGCAGTATTTAAATACATTTGTATTTAAATACGTATTTAAATACACATGTATTTAGATACGTATTTAAAAACATTTGTATTTAAATACGTATTTAAATACATTTGTGCATTTAGAACTGTATTTATAAATACATTGGTTTTCACGTATTTAAATACAGTATTTAAATACATTGTATTTAGTATTTGGTATTTAGATACATTTCTCTCATTTATTTAGTATTTAGTAATTAATAAATACATTCAATGTAATTTAAATACATTGTATTTAAATACTCAGAATATGGAAATGTAAATACTTTTTTTTCAGTTAATTACTCAATAATCTCAATTAATAATCACAATTACTCAGGTTGGTTAATCAACTAATTACATATACTGTACAATAGGAAAATATCCTTTACCATTTATCAAGCTTTTGTTATTGTTAATCATGAATTACTGAATACATGTTAAAATTTGTGTGTATTAAAAATGTATTTATAAATGTATTTAAATACAATTGATGTATTTAGTATTTAAATACATTCGAAAATTGTATTTAGTATTTGGTATTTAGATACATTTCTCTCATGTATTTAGTATTTAGTAATTAATAAATACATTCAATGTATTTAGTGCCCAGCTCTGGTGTTTGCTGGCGAAGTCGGCATAATTATCTGCTCGGCCCTCCTGGCTAATCAGGCGTACCAACCCAGTCTAGTCCTGGAGCAGGCGTGGGATAAGCCTTAGTTACCGTCGGCGTTCACTGTTTCTGTTGACAATTGACTGTTGGATCTGTTGATATTTGGCATTTTATCAATGACTGTATTGTTTACTGCTGTTATTGAGGATGCTGTTGTTGAGGTTGTTGTATCGGTTAATGTTGCTGCTCGCGCGCCGGAACTGTTTGTGCTTCGTGTACTCCCGGCGTGTTCTGGGTGAGAACGAGGGACGAGTGTCGAGTGTCAGGGACCTCTGCCTTCTGTCGAGTGTCTTCGTCACTCTACAATGTAGAGTGACGCGAGGATGGGAAGGGACATCATGGGGTTGTATATGACAGTACTATGTTGAGTCTACATAGTACTGTCATATACAGCCCCATGATGTCCCTTCCCATCCCTCTCTCACTCTCTCTCTCTCTCTCTCTCTTTCTCTCTTTCCCCAAGATTGCGATGATTTATGAGGTCTCACATCGCCACTTATCTCAGTAACGGTGACCGCACCACGATATGGTAGCCCCTTCCCTTTCCCATCTCTTGCCCTCCCCTCCTCCATCCCTTCCCCATCTCTCTCACTCCCTAACTTTTTTGTCTATCCTACAGAAATGAAATCGAGGAAAGAAGTGGTGTCAATCCTGTAGACGCAACATGTATTAGATGTCATCAAGCCTTCCTCACTTTCCCCTTCTCTCTCCCTTCTTTCTTTGCTCACTCCTCCCCTTTCTTGCATGTTTCACTTTTCCTCATCTACCATTAGTCCATTTCTTCTTTTCTCATTCCATCATTCCTTCTCTAATGCTCTCTCTTTCTTCCCTTCACTCCTTTCCTTTAATATCTCTCCTTTCCTCATATTTATTTTATCTTTAGTTTCTTCAGTCCTTTTTTCCTTTATTTTATTTTGCTCCTCCCTTAGATTCTCCATCGTTTTCTTCTTTCTCGGTTTTTGTCGTTCTCGTCACCATAACATCCTTTTATAGTTTTCTCCATCACTCGCCATCGTCTAGTTACCCTCTTATCTCTTTTTTCCAGTTATTTTCTCTCCCTCCTTTAATTAAGTCTTTCTGAGTAAGTCTTTCCGGTATTTTCATGGCCTCGATAGGAATGTTTCTGCATCACCACCACCACCGCAACCCCGGAAGCAAATGGCTACCTCTCTCTTTAGTTTGGTTGGCGACATTTATTTCCTGCACATGGAGTCACGCAGGTGCACAGAGGACACCCACGCCCACCCTTCACCCCTTTAGTCTTGCCATACCATGCACCATACCTCCCCCAGCAACTCGCCGCCCCTTGCCATTTCCCAAGTCTCAAATCTTTCTATGTACCCCCTCCAGCGCCGGTCCCTCACTCATGTCACTATCCTCCCCGCCACACCCCGCCCCTTGCACGTTCATGTCACTATCCTCCCCGCCACACCCCGCCCCTTGCACGTTCATGTCACTATCCTCCCCGCCACACCCCGCCCCTTGCACGTTCATGTCTCTCTGTCGCTTCTCCTAGCACCATCGATCCCCCCGTCCTTCCCATGCCTGCCATGCCCCTCCGTCCCCCTAGCCCTGGGCATTAGCGGCGTTGTAAGATGTGTCAAAGTTGTCAAAGGGGCAAGAGTTTGAAGAAAAGTGCAGGGAGGACGGGGGCATCTTCTGTATCCTCTTTGATGGGCGGATTGACCTGACCAATGTGATGATGGAAGCTGAGGGAAGTGACGAATCTTATCCTGCTATGATCAAGGAAGAACACTACAGTGCTGTTAGTGAACCTGGGAGCTACTATCTGTTTCACTTTATCCCAGAGAAAGCAACTAAAGAGGAGTCACATGCGGAGAAGATTGCTAAGATCATGTTTGCTTGGCTGAAAGAGAGGGGTTTTGATAAAACCTTGTTGGCCATTGGAGGAGACTCTACAAATGTCAACACTGGTGTGAAAGCTGGAGTAATGCGGAAGCTGGAACTGCACCTGGGGAGAAAGCTGGTCTGGTTGGTGTGCAACTTACACACTGGTGAACTTCCCCTGCGCCATTTGATTGTTGGCCTTGATGGCCCTACTCTGTCAGACAAACAATTATCCGGGCCAATAGGAAAGCTCCTTGATTCTGCTACAGACTATGAGATCAATCCAAACTTCACCCATATCTCCGTTGGCCCTCCACTGATCAAGCTGCCTGACAAAGTCATTCAAGATCTCTCAACTGATCAACACTATGGCTATAAAATTGTCTGTGCAGTCAGGGATGGAGTGCTTCCTGCAGGGCTGGCTCTGTTGGAGATAGGACCAGTAAACCGCAGCCGCTGGCTCACAACAGCTAATAGACTTCTCAGGCTTTGGGTGTCTAAACATGGACTTAAAGGGAAGAACCTGAAGAATCTGCACTGCATTGTGGAATTCATCATTGGAGTGTATTATCCATGTTGGTTCAACGTGAAAGTCAAACACTCCTGGATTGAAGGGCCTAGGCACATCCTCTTTCAACTGGACTGCCTTAAGTCACAGAGGAAGGAGGTGCTGGACATTGTGATGCCAACTGTGAAAAGATCTGTTTGGTATGCCCACAGTGAAGCCATCCTCCAAACAATGCTGTGCTCTGAGGATCAGAAGGAGAGGATTTGGGGGGTGAAGATAATCCTGGCCATCAGGGGAGATGGGGACCCAGATGCTCAGCTAGGAGACTCCTCTGTTAGGACCAGAAGGACACCTGACATTAATTGTGATGCTT
>JACEEZ010007985.1:30000-50000 GCA_016584305.1 Chionoecetes opilio | reverse complement strand
GTGTGTGCGTATGTGTGTATAAGGGTATAGGGTGGTGTATGGGTGTATGGATGGGGCTGGGGGAAGGAAAGCTGTCAGGGTTTTCGTTTACCGTATAAGGCAGGAAGGAACTTACTACCACTTTCCTCCTCCTCCTCCTCCTCCATTGCTTACTTATTCTTGTTCCATTTTCAGAGAGGTGTTCCTGTTTTTCCCATCTTTCAATTTGTTCATTCCTTCAAATCCCCCCATCCCCCCCCACACACACATGGAACTGGCCGGTGTCACAGTTTTATTGGCTATTTTGCGTCACACACCCAACCAAGACGCGTCACCCCAAATAATTTGCCAAACGATCTTCCTTTCCCTTCGCCGTGCCTCCTCCACACCTCCCCGCCCCCCAGCCCCGCCCCGTATTGTCCAGAATAGTCCACTTAAGTACACAAGTCACGAAGTATAGTAATATTATAGTGTCTTTTGGTCCAAATAATCTAGTTTTTGCGTCCTGCATCCTGTCTCGATTTATACCTCAGTTCAGTCACATCTTCCATCTTCTCATTCACCCACACCCTCCTACCGACCGACCGACCACACACACACACACACACACACACACACACACACACACACACACACACACACACACACACACACACACACACACACACACACACACTTACGCACACACACACACACACACACAATTACGCACACACAGACACACATTCCTAAAGGCGCGAGTCACACTTTTGAGTTTAGAGTCAGTGAAGGCGATGATTAAAGTGACAAGGAAGACCTTCTAATGCCTTCCCTCTCTCCTCTTCCTCCTCCTTCTCCTCCTCCATGAATTCCTTTTCACTGCCGTAATTGCCCTTTTTTTTTCTTGATATATAGATTTAATTATAATTTTCATAATTTTTTTTATTATTTCACTTTATTTTGGCTTTAACTGTCCTTTCCTTGTCCCTCCTCCTCCTCCTCCTCCTCCTCCTCCTGCTCCTCTTCCTCTAGAAATCAATGTATTTTTTTTTCTTTTCTTGCATGCTTCAATTTTGTTCCTGTTCCTTTTCTCCCCTTTTCTCATTCTCTGCATCATCTCCATCCCTCTCTTCCCATTATCCTCTCCAACCCTTCTACTCTTCCGTTTCTTCATTCTTTCTTTCCCAGAATGAAGGCGTTTAGGGAGAGGGGGGGGGGGCGCTCTCCCCTCTTCCTGGTATGTTGATTCTCTCACAACAAAACGGTTATTCTCCAGGAACTCTCTTTCTGCTGAAGCGCCTCTCTCTCTCTCTCTCTCTCTCTCTCTCTCTCTCTCTCTCTCTCTCTCTCTCTGCTGAAGCGCCTCTCTTCTCTCTCTCTCTCTCTCCTCTCTCTCTCTCTCTCCCTCTCTCTCTCTCTTCTCTCTCTCTCTCTCTCTCTCTCTCTCTCTTCTCCTCTCCCCTCCTCTCTCTCTCTCTCTCTCTCTCTCTCTCTCTCTCCTCTCTCTCTCTCTCGTGGATGTCATTTCCAAATAATAATTTTTATATTTTTTCACTTTTAGGACATAGAACGTCATTTTTGGAAGCATTTCATCACCTCACTATATATATATATATACACACTTACATACATATCACATGTAGACGTGCCTGATGTATGTCCATCAATCCCTCTTTTTCCCATGACAACATTAACAACCATAACTTGAGGAAACAGAAGGACCAAGAGATTGAAGAAATACATGTTCGAATATCTGTCTATACACCATGTTAATATACACAATTTTATTTACAACATACTTATATATAGGCATTACGGTTGAAAAATAAATATATGTGTAAGTTAAATAAAAGGGATATATATTTAGTAGTAATAGTATAGTGTATGCGTGTACAAAATACTTCATCTACAGGCTACCCATAGTCCAATACCCTAGCTTCATCTACAGGCTACTTATACAAAATACTTCATCTACAGGCTACCCATAGTCCAATACCCTAGCTTCATCTACAGGCTACTTATACAAAATACTTCATCTACAGGCTACCCATAGTCCAATACCCTAGCTTCATCTACAGGCTACTTATACCCTCGGCAGCTCAAGCAGGTGCTGGCCGCCGCGTCTCTCAAGGGCTGCCTCATCGTAGTTTATATTTGGTGGTTTGTCGTAAGTGTAATTTTTTCCCTTTCCACTGCAGCACCGAGCTCCGTGAAGAAAGGCAGGCGAGGGGAGACTAGGGAGGAGTGTATGGGGTGAGGGCACTGAGGGAAAGGAGGAGGGAAGAGAGGGAGAGGGAAAAAAACAGAGGTGAGTGAAAAAGAGAAAAGGGAGAGAAAGGGAGGGTCGGTATAGGGGCAGGAGTAGCCAACAGTTAGGGAAGGGAGGGAGGGATGGCATAAGGGGGGGGAAGATGGGGAAATAGATTGAGGCTAACATTGTCCTTTCAGAGGGAAATCATTAATGGCTGTGCTTCAGTGTTACGAGCTCGCCCTTGTATGTACGTATGCTCGTGGAAAAGTAGCTCAAGGAGAAATAGTCAGAGGAGAATTAGTATTATAGGGAAATGGACCAGTATATATAAAAAAAAAACTACCAGTGAGAATGATACTGGCGAAATCACCATCGGAGGGGAAGTATTAGTGAACTTTAACTATTATATGTAGAAATATCAGCGAAAAACTAGTGAAAGGGAAAATATCGCAAATGCAGTATTATTGTTATTTGATTCAACCATTTATAAATTATTTATAAACCTATTATAAATAGATTACTTTGCTGTTGCAATTTCAGGAATGTCATCCTCACCATTTTTTGAAGGGTTCACTAATATTTGCTTCTCGCCCATTTTTTGGTCAATTTTCACCCAGTAATATCTCTCTCTCTCTCTCTCTCTCTCTCTCTCTCTCTCTCTCTCTCTCTCTCTCTCTCTCTCCTCTCTCTCTCTCTCTCTCTCTCTCTCTCTCTCTCTCTCTCTCTCTCTCTCTCCTCTCTCTTCTCTCTCTCTCTCTCTCTCTCTCTCTCTCTCTCTTCTCTCTCTCTCTCTCTCTCTCTCTCTCTCTCTCTCTCTCTCTCTCTCTTCTCTCTCTCTCTCTCTCTCTCTCTCTCTCTCCCCTCTCTCTCTCTCTCTTCTCTCTCTCTCTCTCTCTCTCTCTCTCTCTCTCTCTCTCTCTCTCTCTCTCTCTCTCTCTCTCTCTCTCTCTCTCTCTCTCTCTCTCTCTCTCTCTCTCTCTCTCTCTCTCTCTCTCTCTCTCTCTCAAGTCTTTCCCATAATTCACTGCCAAAGTAAGTCACCTCAGCATAAATGTTTAAATTATAAATCTACTGAGTCATATTTCCCCTCCACCCCTCTCTCTCTCTGTTTATTTGTGTGTGCGGTGTGTGTGTGTGTGTGGGTGTGTGTGTGTGTGTATTTACCTAGTTGTATTTACCTAGTTGTAACATACAGGAAAAGAGCTATGCTCGTATTGTCCCGTCTCCAAATTTACTCTTATCCAGCTTGCCTTTGAAGTCCTGAATACTTCTTGCATTAATCCTTTTTGAATCAAGGTTATTCCAGGCTTCTATGCTTCTATACGGGAGACAAGTGTGTGTGTGTGTGTGTGTGTGTGTGTGTGTGTGTGTGTGTGTGTGTGTGTGTGTGTGTGTGTGTGTGTGTGTGGGTTTCTGTGTGTGTGTGTGTGTGTGTGTTAGCTGTGTGTGTGTGTGTGTGTGTGTGTGTGTGTGTGTGTGTGTGTGTGTGTGTGTGTGTGTGTGTGTGTGTGTGTGCGTGTGTATGTGTGTGTGTGTGTGTGTGTGTGTGTGTGTGTGTGTGTGTGTGTGTGTGTGGTTTGGCTACAAACAGAGCCATAGAGTTTGGCCATGCTCGGACAAATAAGGTCGCGCGTGATTGGTCAGTTCAGGTCACATGGCTCCAAGGCGCCATGTTGCATCTATGAAGCTGCTCTGCCTCTCGCTCTCCCCTTCCTCCTCAGTGATACAAACTACTCGTACGTGCTGTTATTCATCGATGTGTACTTGACTCTGGTTTTGACTCTGATATATTATTAATATGATGTTGCTATAAACCCTATTGGAGAGTTACGGGAAGCAGCACTAATGAGGACGATAAAACATATCAGAGTAGAGGTTGTAAAGAAAAGAAAAAAGAAAGAAAGAAAGAAAAAATGTCAAGCCTTACCGTAGATAAAAGTATAGTCGCCAGCTGCAATTTAGTCGCCAGCCACCAAATATTACGAATTATAGCATCACTACTGCTGTGTATGTGCCACTGAAGATGATACACAGTAGTTTACGTATATCATGACTGTATAAAATACCCTGTTTCAGCGTTGTTTTATGCTTTGTATCTGCAAGTATATACGGTTTCAAATTTCGCTACGCGTTTTTTTTTCGGGAGACGACGACAGATGGAGAACACTCAGTACATAAACACTAGATGGCGACCTTAGTGTAGTCTCGTTAACAACGTTGCCACTCGGTTTAATTTTTGTAATTTGTTCATTTATAGCCATAATATGACACAGATGAAGACACAAAATAACACAGACTCTCCAGATAGCCCCTTCTAACTTTCCTGAAATCATGGATGTAGAAATGTAAGTATTAACGCCATCACACGTCTGTAAATAAAAAAAACCCGTTGTCCTGGCGACTTTAGTGTTATCTACGGTAAAGGAAAAGACAGCTTTAAAAAATAGCATGTCAATGGTCTTTAACAAGGACCAGCTTGCTAGTCTCGGTCGTGGCAGGGTGGAAATAGGAGAGGAATGAAGTGGTCAAATGACAGTTAAGAAGGGCCTTCAGCTGAGATTTGCTTGTGGGTCAACAGATTATAATTTGCTTTTGCAACAAAAACAGTCCCTACCTTCCCTTCGGTCACTGAGGAGAAGATTTGAGTTTGTTAGTATGGAACCCGGTATATTAGAAGAAGTATTTTCAGTTTTACAAATAAAGGTTACTGCAATGAAACCAGAAGAGAGGGAGTGCTGCTTAATTTTAGATGAAATGTGCATTCCAGCGGGTCTCCTTGACCGATCGTCAAGCTGTTTGCGGGGTGACGTAACACTTCCTCAACACAGTGGTACAGCAGCTCATGCACTTGTCTTCATGCTAGGGGGAATTAATACAAGGTGCAAACAGATAGTGGCATACTATTTTACTGGATACAGTGTCAAGGGGAAACTTAAAAACCTGTTGTTCTGGAAATAGTAATACGAGCAAAGGGTATTGGCTTACATGTTAGGGCTGTTACGTCAGACATGGGCAGTGCAAACCGGGGCCCTTCTGCATAGCTTTGGTATTAATTGTTAACGGAACTGCAGAGTAGTAAACAAAATTCCTCATCCATCTAGCAATAATGAATTTATTTTCTTCATGCATGATGTGCCTCATATCATCAAGAACTTGTGGGCATCCGTAGTGAAAGGCAATATCATTCATTTGAGCGATGCTGTTGTAGAAACATTTGAGCTGACCTCGAAGGAAGTGTCAGTTCAGCATGTTATCGAATTGTTAACTTTTCAGGGTGACAAAGACTTGAAGCTTGCCCCAAAACTAACAGAAGCTCATATTAATCCATCTCATTTTGATAAAATGAAAGTGTCAGGTGCTTTAAGTTTCTCTAGCCATTCAGTGTATTCAGGACTTCATTACTTGGTTGAGTCTGAAGGATATAGTAATGATTTATTTACAACAGCATGGTTCATTGAACTGATAAACAAATGGTTTGACTTAATGTCAAGTAGACATCTAGGTATGACACTAAGCAAACACAACGAATCTTGTTATGAGCAAGCTATATCTCATCTTGAGAAAGTAATATGGGTGTTCAATAACATGGCAATTGGGGTTAAGGCACAGTGGAAACCAGTTCAAACTGGCGTGATATTATCCACGACTATAATCCTCGATCTTCAAAATAATTATTTAGCCAAAGGTCATAAATACTTCCTCACATCCAGGTTCATTCAGGATTACCTAGAGAACTTGTTTAGCTCCATAAGACTGAAAAACCCGGTACCAACTGCCTTAGAATTTCGACAAGCTGTCAAAGTGATTTTAGTTGCTCAGTTTCTGAAATGTTCAAGTGCAAGCAGCTACACGGTAGACGAAGACGACCGTGAATTTCTTGCTGAATTCCTTGACAAGCCAAGTGTGATAAAAAATGATTCTTTGAACTGTGAAACAGATAAACTGTGTATTGAACAGATCTCAAGCGATAAGGCAATTGATCAAGCAGAGATGAGCAGCCTGCATTACATTGTAGATTACTGCATCAGGAAAGTGAAAAAGTCTGCTACTCATTGCGCGTCGTGTCTGCTGGCAGTCGAGACCAAGCAGTCATCAGTGCCAGATTCTGTGCAAAAACTTACCCAGCTTAAAAAAAAGAGTATAAAGAAAACAGCTTAGTTTATTGTACTAATGACTGTTTGCATGTATTCGAGAAAGCAGAGACAATATTTAGAGAAAGTGAAAACAGCTTAGCAAAGAAGAGCAATTTGGTAGGCTGCCTTGTGCATATGACAGAAACCCAGACAAACACTATTATATTTCCTTCGTGCCATAACATTAAGAATAAACTCCTCAAGCACTTCTTCACTTTACGGTTGCACATATATGCACATAATGCACATAATTTTTTTTTTTTTTTTTTACATTTGTGCCTATAGCGCCTGTAGGCAGTGGTGACCCAGGGCTCGGATGGTAGGCTCTGGAGGTTCACTTGAGGGCTGTGATGGTTGGTCCTTGCCCGTGGTGGCGCAGGCAGGATTCTTATAGTGACGCTTGTGTATGAGAGGCTCATGCCGCCCCCCTGTGTCCTACCAATCGAAGGTAGAGTTGATGGGCAGGGCATGTGGGTGTTCTTAGGCCACTCGACGGTGCAGAAAGGTTTTGGGTTTCTTCGAGGATTGAACTCGGGTCACCGAGAACGCCAGTCAGAGACGCTAACCACTCCGCTACCGCCTCCCCATATATAATATATATATATATATATATATATATATATATATATATATATATATATATATAATATATATATATATATATAATATATAAAATATATGAGACAGGAGTTATACAGGGTGTACAGAGAGGCGTTGCTGGAGTTATTGGGTATATTCATAAGACTGATCAACAGCCCTCAATTTTGCTGTATGATTCCAATTATGCATATTGTAATGAAGTCCTTACAAAAAATTACAAAGTATCAGTAGTACCTTAAATGAATATCTTATGGAAGGCCAAAGTGAACAAACGATGTAGCAGCGCGGGATGGGAGGCAGGCTACGAGCGCGGGCATAGAGGCAACATGGCGCCTGGGAAGTGAGTGGCCAAACTCTCCCTATCTATTTGTCTAGTAGTCCAGTGGACCCCACGTGCACCCCCTGGACAATCTAATGAGACCTACTTTTTTAGATGCACAAATATGTCTAGAAAACAAAAATCAATGTTAACACTGTCAACTAATGTCCCATGGGGTTCGTATGGCGGCCATCTTGGATTTCGTTGATCGCCAACTTTTGGGCGCCTACTTTTCTCCTTTGACTCTGCTACATCGGGTGTGCCAGCCAATAGAAGGTTTATAAATCTCACCAGATGCTCAGGTAGGAGTACGTCAGTCTTGATCTGCATGTCTTCCACAGTAGGAGGCCATGGAAGCGCGGCTGTACTCTTGTGTGCTTGTTTGATTGTTCCGCGGAGAAGGAGGGCAACATCGTGGACTGTATCAGCGCTGGCCAACTTATATGCCAATGATACTGTATCAGCAACTGTTATTGTGGTGCTGTATACCAAACAAATCTATATGCATCCCTTGGCAGCAACTTTAATGAACTCTATCTTGTCACTAATATCATGGTTCTTCAGACGGTTCATCAGCTTCTCGCTTCGATAGTCCTGGTTGGGAAAGTGTTGCTGTTCAAGTTCGGTGATGTAGATGAGGCGCAGGGTGGAGGGCTGTATGATCTGTTTCTGTTCAACTATATGCTTCTGGATGTGTTCTACCACCAAGTTGAAGGCTGCGTTATGGGCAGCAGCCCTATGGGCCTGATCAGTGTCTACGTTACGGTTCTCCTCTCGCTCCTGTGCCCGGATGTGATTTCGATATTCCGTGGTGAAGGACATTCTGCATTCGGAATGGAACTGTGCTTCAACGGCAAATAAGTCCTTACCTTTCACCTGTCGGTATAGAGGAGTCTTTCCCAGTTCAAGGGCCTGGGACTCGATGCTTTTCCAAGCAGGCTCTTGGTGTTTCCATGATAGGAATTTGATGGGTCTCTCGGTTTTTCCAGATACCTTTATTTCAAACTTCTCGCAGAACATACATTCAGGTGGGAGTAGCTGGGAACTCTCAGCAGATGACAGTTTGCGCGGAGAGTGATGCTTCGTGGACATAGATGCTACGGTCGAATCATTCAAGCGATGTAAGTTTGCTGTGAAGCGCTGGTAACATGGTCTGTGGTATCCTATCATCTCCAAGTCAACGCCTTCGAGAGTCTCTGGTATCTGAGCACACACTGCTTCCATACGGCGAGGTGAATTGAGAGGTTCAACCATTCGATTTTCACGGATTTCATGTAGATATGCTAATTTTTCATCTGGGTTTCCTCTCACATTTCTGAAAGATGTCAAGGGACCATAGTCTCGGATGTCTATTGCGTGTACGATACATGATGGGCATTTAGGGTTTTCAAATCTGGCTGATATTTTGTCGCTTATTCGTTTCCTCGTGCTAGCCATGATTTAGTTCAGTTATATTCCACCACCAGAAAGAACTACGGATGTACCACACATAATGTTAGGTCACTGACATACCATCTACACTATCACTATCACCGATGCATTTAAGGAGAAGGAAAGTAGTGTTAATTGACATCGTATACAGGTTAGCGATACACATGAGCAATACAGTATTGTATGAGAAACAAACATATATATACAATATACACTATATATATACATGACATGACATATGGAGCAAAACAGTGTTTACAAATGGCAACTGAACAATACTAAGTTGTATTATCTAGTTGCCATTATTAGCTATCATTAACTGGTAAAATTTAATATAAAACTAAGTTTTATCGAAAGTATGTATTTGATGTAAGTAAAGTTTCACTAGGGGGATGGGTTACATTGGTAACAATTAGTATATGAAAATCATATATGTATGTCAATTGTTTGACTGCATTAGATGGGGGAATAATAGACGATGATTTTGATATGTTAAACTGACCAGTATGATGTATATTAGTGAAGTTATTGTCATTTATGTTGAAAGTTGTCGGCGAAACCGAAGTAATTTTACCGCCTTTTTTTGGGTTATTGCCGTTCCATGACTAAGCTTGTACCAATTACTGCATTAATTGTTCTTATTACAATAGGCCATGTTATTCTTGTCACGTGGGCACCAAAATCAAATTTGTAACTATATTATTTGTGATTTTATGGACATTTTGGTAATTTCGAGAAAGTCAAATATTTCGCGATCGACGAAATCCAAGATGGCCGCAATACGAACCACATGGGACATTAGTTGACAGTGTTAACATTGATTTTTGTTTTCTAGACATATTTGTGCATCTAAAAAAGTAGGTCTCATTAGATTGTCCAAGGGGTGCACGTGGGGTCCACTGGACTACTAGACTATATGGCTCTGGCTACAAAGAACTAAGATGAATCACTGTCAGTTTTAAATCTCTCAATGACTATTTTTTCTGCCTAAGGCTCACAATATTTCCCTCTACTCGTGACGACCTCCTTTGCCTTGACGTGAATGCCTGGGCAGTGAGGTGATGGTCAGGAGGAAGGAGTGGGGACGAGGGGAGAGTAATGAGGGGATGAAAGGCAATTCATTGTTTGTGTGGTGGTTGTGATGGTAATGATGTTAAGTAGTCAGCAGTTATAGTGGTGATGGTTGTAGGGGTGGTTAGGGGTAACTACTAAAAGGAATGCACGTCTGTCACGCCCTCAAACCCCATCCCCCCATCCTTCAGCCTCCACCATGCTCGCCTGACTCACGCCTCGCAGTCTCCTTCCTCCCCTCACACTGCCAGTAATAATAATAATAATGACTTTCCGAAGCACGAAGACACACACACACACACACACACACACACACACACACACACACACACACACACACACACACACACATACACCACACACACACACACACACACACACATACACACACACACACACACACAGACACACACACACACGCACACACACACACACACACACACATACACACACACACGCACACACACACACACACACATACACACACACACACACACACACACACACACACACACACACACACACACACACACACACACACACATACACACACACACACACACACACACACACACACACACACACACACACACACACACACACACACACACACACACACACAAAAAAAAAAAAGGTAACAAAAATCTCCTTAGAAATAATCAAGGTTATTGTTGATTGATTATTATTTCTAGCAAAAGTTACCCGTAATAAGTATGATGTTATGTTTAGGAAGAATTCGAGTGGCTTTGTACACATGCCACGGTATTCTATGGCACTCACTAACTTTCTTTCTTGCTCTCTTTTTTTTTTTTCTCTCTCTCTCTCTCTCTCTCTCTCTCTCTCTCTCTCTCTCTCTCTCTCTCTCTCTCTCTCTCTCTCTCTCTCTCTCTCTCTCTCTCTCTCTCTCCTTCTCCTTCGAATTTTTTTTCTTTCTCTGATTTGTTAGTCGGCAGTTGTAATTACACTTGTATATCTATGTATATATATATATATATATATATATATATATATATATATATATATATATATATATATATAATATATATACAGGTATATATATGCATATAATATATATATATATATAAAATATATATATATATATATATATATATATATATATATATATATGTATATGTTATATTATATATATATATATATATATATATATTATATATATATATATATATATATATATATATATATATATATTATATATATATATATATATAATATATATACAGGTATATATATGCATATATAATATATATATATATATATATATATATATATATATATATATATATATATATATTTTAGAAGTGATACATGAAGAAGAAAAGAAAGAAGAAAAAAAATCCATGACAGTCTTATGATATATGGTAGAATTGAATTAAAAATATAGATAGGTAGGAAGTCGAAAGCGAGAGAGCCCAGAGACAATATACAGAAAAAACGGGGACAACACACATATATGAAAAAAGACATGCTAAAATGAAATAAAGATAACTGCAGAGACAAATAACGTTATATAAGCGAATGCAATAAATAGACAGACTGTTTGATACACCATAGCCTGCAAAAACAACTGATCCATTAAGTATGATAAAAACATGAATGTTGAAATATGAATATAAGATAAATATGAATGTTGGTAGAAAAAACCCTGGTAATAGATACACCATACACAATGTATCGATGAAAAGATCAGAAGGTGAGAAAGATCTGGGAGTGAGGGTGAGCTGAGACCTCCGACCTAGGAAACAATGTATTGAGGCTAGAAATAGAGCTAATTGGGTGTTAGGTTTCATTACCAGAAGTGTTAAAAGTAGAAGTGCTGAGGTTATTCAACTGTAAAACTTTATTTGGCTCCAGTCAGACCTCACCTAGACTATGTGGTTCAGTTTTGGTCTCCATATTACAGGATGGATATAGCCTTGTTAGAATCAGTGCAGAGAAGGATGACCAAAATGATTCAAGGGATGCGTAACTTTAGTTATGAGAAGAGATTGAAGCTGTTAAATTTACACTCACTCGAGAGACGCAGGTGATCTGATAGAAGTTCTTAAATGGATTAAGGGATATAATAAAGGAGAGGTAGGAAAAATTCTTACGGCTAGTAAACAGGGTAGAACAAGAAGTAACGGACTCAAGCTGGAAAATCGTAGATGTAAAAAAGAAATTGGGAAAAACTGGTTCACAAATAGAGTGGTAAATGATTGGAATGGACTCAGTAGACAGGTAGTTAGTGCGGAATCATTATGGAACTTTAAAAGGAGGAGGCTAAATAAATTCATGAATGGGGATGAAAGGTGGATGTAGGTAGTGTTAAGTAACATAAACTACCTCGTGTAAGTCTCACGGCCTCTTGTAGCTTCCTTATTTTCTCATGTTATTATGTTCTAACAAACATCCAAATCTGTCATCAACAGTACAACGCCTAATGACTCCTAAAGGCTGTGTTCCTAGCGTCTGGGGGGACACAACCAGGCGCCACGTTGGGGTCAGTCGCAAGTATTAGGTTTCAGACACCCTCAGGGCCGCCAAGGCGGGGGATCCTGCAGGTTGAGGGAAGGCCCGCCGCGTTGGCCTTCTGGGTGCTGGAGGCCCTGAACCCCCACTTGCCCTAACCGCGACGCTCCATCACTGTGCTTCTCAGCCGTGCATTACTGTAGGAGCGTGAAGGGAGCTGATAAGGAATTCCCTATGCACTTCCATTACCTCTCGCACTACCACCTACCACAACAACCACCAGCACTACTACTGCTGCTACGTCTGATTCTACTGCCACTTCTATCTCGAGTCAGCCACGGCCCAACGCTGAGGGTATTAAGGTTTGTTTAGATCTATTTTCGTAGCATTATGTTATGTATTAAGTAGACTAATAATTATAATATTACTATTACTCTTATTATTACAAGCAATGACTTACCGTTGTGTTTTGTTGTGCTATGAGTACGGGGCTATGATTTATCGTATAGCAGACCCTGTATAGCAAGGGGGTGACTTAAGGGCTATTACACTGGGCAAATTTTCCGCGGATCTCCAGTCAAACTCCGATTACCGCTGTCGTGGTTCTCATTTCCGGCGATTTTGACGGTATCCGCGATTTCCCAATGCTACGCGAACTTTCACCGAAGGACCGCGATAATCCTTTGATACCTCGATGAACATCCACGTAATATTTAAACAAATCATCATCATCATCAGTTACATAAACAATCATCCCACGCTGGATCTCAAAGCAGCCATGCAGAATATATATATATATATACTAGCCGCAAAGCCGCCCTCCGGGCGGCCTTTTTGGCTAGCTCCTGCGGAGGGCTATTGGTGGGCCTTCGGCCCACCACCTGTGTTTGGTGGGCCGAAGATATATATATATATATATATATATATATATAATAATATAAGCGAAAGTGTGTCTGTGTCTGTGTGTGTCTGTGTGTGTGTGTGTGTGTGTCCGCGCTAAGTTCCGCCCCCCGTGGCACAATCTTATCATATGGCACAGTTTTGAAACCAGCTCGACCAGGGACACATTATAAGCCCACTTATGGGATGATCCGATCACTTTTTTCTTCTTTTTTTTAGTAGCCTATTAGCGAGAATTGTGAAAAAAAAAATGTGGGTTGCGAGAACTGAGGAAACCTTGATGTAGGGTGATGGGTAATGGGTGAGTGAATGGGTGGGGTGATGGGTAATGGGTGTGGGGTGATGGGTGAGTGAATGGGTGGGGGGTGATGGGTTGGGGGTGATGGGTGATGGGTGAGGAATAGGTGGGGGGTGATGGGTAATGGGTGAGTGAATGGGTGTGTGGTGATGGGTAATGGGTGAGTGAATGGGTGGGGGGTAATGGGTTGGGGGTGATAGGTGATGGGTGAGGGAATAGGTGGGGGTTGATGGGTAATGGGTGAGTGAATGGGTGTGTGGTGATGGGTAATGGGTGAGTGAATGGGTGGGGGGTGATGGGTAATGGGTGAGTGAATGAGTGGGGGGTGATGGGTAATGGGTGAGTGAATGGGTTGGGGGTGATGTGAATAGGTTGGCGTTAATACATACATTTCTACGTCCATGATTTCAGGAAAGTTAGAAGGGGCTATCTGGAGAGTCTGTGTTTGGTGGGCCGAGGGCCCACCTAACACAGGTGGTGGGCCGAAGGCCCACCAATAGCCCTCCGCAGGAGCTAGCCAAAAAGTCCGCCCGGAGGGCGGCTTTGAGGCTAGTATATATATATATATATTAGGGCGGAGTGAAAAAACAATTTTTTCGATAATCTATCTTTAATAGAGTGTAAAGTGTGCGAAATGGCTTGAAAATAAACCTGTGAAAATTTGAAATAATTCGGATAAAGTTTACCCGCGGCACATTTCATTCAAACATTTGGAAATAAGAGGTAAAAATCAATAATATGACAAATAGTGAGGAAAATATTTTGTTGTGAAATTTTATCTTGAATAGAGTGCAACATATGCTCAATTATTATAAAATAAACCTCTGAAAATGTAAAGTAGTTCGGACAAAGTTTACCCGCGGCACATTTCATTCAAACATTAGAAAATAAGAGGTAAAAATCAATAATATGCACAATTTTTGGAAATATACACCATACTTGTTTTTCCTCAGTTCGTCATGACAATACTTTAGTCCACGTTAAAACAGCTGTTTTTACTTGTAGCTCTTGTAGAAAACAGATGCAGTGCTAGGCTGCCAGACGCCAGTACTTGGTAACATAGCGTATCAGTGTGGCAATTGCAGTCGTGGCGACAGGTAGGTGCTGCAGCTGTATTATCCTGTCTTGCTGGTGTATCATTCCATAGTATTCATGGTTGTGGATCTTGTATTGAAGACCATAACAATATTATGTTTTTATATATTTTGACTGTGTATTGAGATTATTGATGGTTTGTAATGATAGTTTTTTTTCTTTCAGAATGAGTAAGACAAGATCAACATTTGGGTGCCCTGTGTTTGGAGGTGTTGCAGACTTAAGTCTACGATGCTTGCCAACTTATGAAGATGTCATCAAGTACTATCATTTTGTGCGAATGGATCTGAAGAAAACAATATTAGAGCCACCATTTAAAGATATAGCTGATGTAGTAACAGAAAAAGTCATCTACCTTTGGAAAAAAAGTTCAATTCCAACGGTGTCTAAACAACGAATTAATAAAATGCTGAAAGATTATCATGGAAAAATAAAAAACCTTGAAAAAATTCCTGTGAACCGAAGATCAAGCGAAAAATACATTAACGATTTGAAAAAATTCAAAGAACGCGCAGCTAGTGCTTTGTTTGGTATATCTGCTTGCAAGTGTGCTGAGTTGACAAAATGCAAATGTGACAGTGCATCAAAGATTCCAGTTAATGAACACAATTTTATCAATGATCAAAGAAGTGAGAGGAAAATGGGCCCACCTGCTGCTGGACGGACCTGACCGCCCCGCTGTCAACTACGTCGCTCCGCCACCGTGGCAGCCCTCTGCCGCCCAGGTGATTATCGCCACACTGCCGGCCGCGAAGGCGTTGTGCACGCGGGAGGAGCTGAGGCAGCACGCCCTGCAGGCGGTGGCGCACGCCAATGTTCCCAGCAGCGTCGCCCTGCAGGCGGTGGCGCACGCCAATGTTCCCAGCAGCGTCGCGGTCGCTATCTACTACACCGACGGCTCCGTTGACCCTGAGAGAGGCCGGACAGGTGCTGCGGTGGTTACGGGCGGTGAGGTGCTGTCCTGGAGGACACCCGACCATTGCTCCACGCTGCAGACGGAGCTGGTGGCGATAGAGCGCGCCCTACAGCACGCCCTGGGCCGACAGGAGGAGGTTGTGGTGATTCACACCGACTCCATGTCTGCCCTGCAGGTCCTACGGCAGCCCCGCACACCGATGGACAACGTGCAGCTCACCACCGCCATCCTGGGCCACATCCAGGGCCTCGCCGCGCAGGGGCGCTGTGTAAGGTTCAACTGGGTGCCCAGCCACATAGGCGTCCGTGGCACGAGGCGGCCGATGAGGCGGCCCGGGAGGCCACCAGACATCCAGCGTGCCCTTGACTGTCTTACCCAGCCATCCAAGGGGCCAAGGTACTGGCCGACCGCTGCCATCTGTGCCGCAGAACAACAGTATCGCCAGCTGGTGCAGACATCGAGGCAGGCAGCCTGGCACAAACAAGCCACGAAAAACAACGAGCCATTAGCCCCGCCCAGCAGCTGTCCCGAGCCGAGGAGGTCGTTCTACACCGACTTCGGCTTGGCTACGTAACCCTGGATGAGCTGAGGGACGGGTTTGAGGAGCGGCCGTGTGAGCACTGTCCTCATATGGCCCCACATCCCCTGACCCACTACCTGCTTTCCTGCCCCGCTACAGAACGGCTCAGACAGCGCGTCGGCCCGGAAAGCGCGGCCGCCCTCGTATGGCAGTTTCAAAAAAATTTGCACCTGCTGCTGGAGGTGGCGCGTGCCGCCCCACCCCCCCGATGAACACTAAGGAGCGGGAGTGACCTCACGCCCCGCCCACCTGTGACCTGACTGTGGCTGCGGCTACAGCGGCGGGCTGATGCCCGCTCATTTATTACTGGCTGTATGTGTATGTATGTGTATGTGTATGTATGTGCATATGTATATGTATATGTATATATATTTATGTAATAGATGTAAATAAATAAAAAAAAAAAAAAAAAAAAAAAGGAAAATGGGTATAGGAAGCGTAGATCAAATTACTACGGCTAGAAACGTGAAGACATACTCACGACAACTTGAACGAAGTCAACCATCTACAAGTGCATCTGCAGGAGATTTTGAATATGAATCTTTGTCTCCTAGCTCAGTTGAAAGTGAGCACGACAGCGAGTACGAAGCTCCGACACGCATTCTTAAAGAAATGACGAAAAATAGTACGTCTGTGGAAATAAGTTTAGATGCACTGGCAGAAGTTTGTGATCGCGTTGGAGTTTCAGACCGTGCTGCTGCATTTATTGCAACCTCTGCTCTTCAGGACGCTGGAATTGTTAATGCAGATGATACTTCCAAAGTCATTGATAGAAGCAAAATTAGACGCGCAAGGAAGCGAACAAGATCAATTCCTAGTATTGATGAGCTTGTTGGAAAACCATATGAATTGCATAGCATTTATTTTGATGGAAGACATGACAAAACTCTCACACATGAGAGAAGTGATGGAAGTAGTAAAACATACCAGAGAACAATAACAGAAGACCACATTTCAATACTTACAGAACCAAATTCACATTATGTTGGCCACGTAACACCAAATTCGGGAGGTGCAAAACATATTGTGTTAACAATGACGACATTCTTTGAACAAAACAACATCAACACTGATAATGTTCTTGCAATTGGCTGTGACGGTACAGCTGTCAATACTGGGTCGAAAGGAGGAGCAATGCACTTGCTAGAAGTTCACTTTGGACGACCACTTCAATGGATTGTTTGCCTTCTGCATGCGAACGAGTTGCCTTTGCGACACTTAATGCAAGATGTTGATGGCAAGACTACTGGGCCACTTAGCTTCACAGGACCAATAGGAAAGCAACTGAATGACTGTGAAACGAAGCCAGTAGTTCAGTATAATGCCATTGCGTCTGAAGAAATCACTGTTGATGAAGACGACCTCAGCACGGATCAGACGTATCTTCTAGAAATATATCGTGCTGTCCAAACTGGAGTTTGCTCAGAGTCATTAGCTAAGAAAAAGCCTGGAAAAATGGCACACTCAAGATGGCTCACTACCGCAAGTAGAATCCTTCGCCTTTATGTTGCAACAAATGACCCGTCCGAAAAGCTAACTGATATAGTGACATTCATCATGCAAGTATATACTCCAATGTGGTTCGCAATAAAATGCAGCCCAAACTTCATTAACGGCGCAAAACACGTCTTTCGTCAAGTTGAGCTCTCAAGAAAACTGAACGACAGGACCAGAAAAGTAACTGATAAGGTTATTCAAAGAAATTCGTTCTTTTCGCATCCTGAAAACATTCTCGTAGCCATGATGTTTGATGAAAACAAATCAATGCGAGAACTGGCTTGGAGGCCCGTTATGAAAGCGAGAAAAGAACGTGACACACAAAAGTCAACAGTACGTACTTTTACAGTGCCAGATCTTATATTTGATGCACCAGACTATGTAAACATGATTAATTGGCAGACAACCACAGTCACTGAGCCTCCAGTCACGCAGCACGTCACTGACACTGAAATAGAGAACTTTATAAGTTCTTGCGAGTCACCAACTATCCCAAGTTTCCCGTGTCACACACAAGCAGTTGAAAGGATAATAAAAGTGGTAACAGAAGCTGCAGGTTCCGTGAGCGGACCTGCGAATAGAGACGGTTATATTAGGTCAAAATTGCGCTCCAGAAATAACATTCCAAAGTTTGAAACAAAACAACAATATGTAGTTTAAGTTAGACCCAGCAAGGTAGGGAGGATGGGTGGGTCTAGGGAGGAACTCGACATACAGCCACCTCCACGTGGTGAGTTCTGGGTTATTTTTTATATATTGTCTCAATATATAAAAAATAAGCGAAGAGCTGTATAAAATGTCATATTATTGATTTTTACCTCTTATTTCCTAATGTTTGAATGAAATGTACCGCGGGTAAACCTTGTCCGAACTACTTTACATTTTCAGAGGTTTATTTTATAATAATTGAGCATATGTTGCACTCTATTCAAGATAAAATTTCACAACAAAATATTTTTCTCACTATTTGTCATATTATTGATTTTTACCTCTTATTTCCAAATGTTTGAATGAAATGTGCTGCAGGTAAACTTTGTCCGAATTTTTTCAAATTTTCACAGGTTTATTTCCAAGCCATTTCGCACACTTTACACTCTATTAAAGATAGATTATGGCAAACATTGTTTTTTCGCTCCGCCCTAATATATATATATATATATATATATATTATTATATATATATATAATATATATATATATATATATATATATATATATATATATATAGTGTGGGGTACTGAATACATCGTGGAAGCTGTATTTGATGAGGTAGCTATATTTACAGTATGTAGAAATATACGTACAACGGTATACAGAACTGGACTGGTGAGCATGGTGGCATAGCCTGACAGGATTACCCTATGCCCTCAAGGCGAGGAAGGTAGGTTGTCTGGCACACCCTCCACTTCACTATGCTTCTCTGTTCTCCCACATTCGGTTTTTTTTCTCGTTGTTTAAGTAAATTCAGTGCCACTAGGGCCAAAGCAGCCCAGCTCTAAGTGAAAACTGGGGCTTGGAGAGGGACGTCAGCTATCTTTGTTGTTGTGGAAATGCATCGGTCAAAACTACGATATGACGAGGGAGCGCGAGACAACTGTGATTGGAGAACCGCGGTAGTAGGTCCACGATATATATATATAGGCAAAAATCCTCGATTTTTGACCAGAGATCCGCGGAAAATTTGCCCAGTGTAATAGCCCCTTTAAGCTACGGTCACACTAGCCATTTTTACCCGTGGACTGGGCGGTTTTGCGTGGGCTGGGAGCAGAGCTACTTCTGGGCGCCCAGAGCAAGTGGTCACACTACTGTCTGGCCGCGCCGCCTCCCAGCCCAGTGCTACAGATCTCAAATCAAAACAAACGCGACAACGGCGTCTCTTAATACCAAAATATACCGTAATACACCGAAATACATGAAAATACACTAAAATAAGGTATCAAGAGACATAATACATAATTTTTTTAAACGTGTTTAGGGTGTATTTCGGTATATTTCGGTGTATTTTGGTATATTTTGGAATATTTAGGTGTATTATCGGTAAATGTTTTTGTATTTCGGTATATTTTGGAATATTTAGGTGTATTATCGGTATTTTTTGGTGTATTTTGGTATATTTTGGTATGTGTTTAGGTGTATTTCGGTATATTTGGGTATTAAGAGACATCCACGCGACAACTCACGGCACACCTGCTGCACCGCCGGGCTTATGGAACTGTCGCCGATGGGAATTATCGCCGAAACACCAATCTAGAACTCTCGCCGACGTGGAAATGTTAACCTAACCTGGACATTGGCACCTAACTTAACCTAACTGATCAAGCTAACGATAATATTTCATCCCTGAATGCAGAAACACGGGTAAAACTTGATTAAATGTATACATTGGGTCCTGTAATATCAAGAATTGGAACACTTGACGACGGCGGCGAGAATTCCTATCGGCGGTGGGTACCTGGAACTGTCGCCGATCGGATCTCTCGCCG
>JACEEZ010007985.1:15000-25000 GCA_016584305.1 Chionoecetes opilio | reverse complement strand
CCTTCCTGCAGTAGCTGGTCGAGGTCGAGCAGGTGGTTGGCGGCTTCGGCCCCCCTCCGTAGCCAGGTGTTGCCAGCTGACAGGTTTATGCCCTTGTGGCAAGACTGTGCTCAAACTTTGTCCCGTGCTGCAGACTCTCACCTGGTGGAGGATCTTGGCCACCCGACAGGCCAAAAATCTGCTGAGTCCTGGTGGTCAAGGGCACCAGCCGGGGGCCTCGCTCTGCATGACGCAGCCGCTGGTCCAGCGTGGCGCGCCCCAGCATGGTCCTCATGGCCCGGTTTGGATGACCTCGATCCTCTTCTGTTGGGTGGGTGATAGCGCGATGAGCACCGGCGCGATGTAATCCACAAGCGCGCGGACGGCTTGTACATAGAAGAGTCGCAGCACAGCGTACGAGGGGCCCCGCGTGTGTCCTCGTCATGGGGCCCCCATAACATTGGACCCTCGCCTGAGTCCTCTCCCTCAGGTACTTGGACCTGAGTGGTGAAGTCAGAACCCCGATCTATCCACACCCGAGGTACTGGTAGACGCGGATCCAGGGCAGCCTGACGTCCTGCACCAGCAAGTGACAGTCCGGGGTGACGGCCTTGATGGTCATGGCCTTGGACTTCTCAGCTGAGATCTTCAGGCCCAGCTCTCTGCATTTTTCACTGACAAGGTCAAGTGCCTGCTGGGCCCTAACGATCCTGTCATCTCGACCTGGACAACCAGAACGAGGTATCGGCGTAGCTGAGAAAGAGCCACGCCCCTCCCGGAAAAAAAGCAAGGCGACCAGCTGCTCCATTAGCAAGTTGAAGAGGGAGGGACTGAGGATCCCGCCCTGCGGCGTGCCGTTCTCCAGCTCCCGGTAGTGCGACCGGTGCCCCTGGAACCTGCCCCTGGCTCGCCTGTGCTGGAGGTAGTCCTCTATCCAGGCGAGGAGTCGTCCCTGGATGCCCTTCTGCACCAGCGCGGCCAGAATGGCGTGAGCGCAGGCCAGCTCGAACGCCTTCTCCAAGTCGAGGAAGACAGCGACGGCGGGGGGGCGGTTTGTCGACCCAAAATCAAAGAGGGCCATGATGCTGTCTGAGGTCCCCACACCCTTCGTGAAGCCGAAAACGTGCGGGTGGAGGGGCCCCAGGCGCCACTGGAGACGGGTGAGCACCATCCTCTCCACGGGTGAGCACCATCCGAGTGAATGGAGAGGGAGGAAATGGTTGTCATGGAGATTGAGCCAGTCCCACCCAGACCCAAGGGTCCCACGAGATTTCACCAGGTGTGGATTCAGGTGAAGTGAGATCCAAAGATCACGTGAAAACAGGGCGAGAGAAGAAACGTTTTCTGCGCCTGCTCATTCAAGACTGACGACCTGATTTGGTTTGAGGCTGACTTCCAAACTACCTCTGACGTCACGCGCACTAAAGAAAACTTTGTTTGGCCCTGGAGAGACCTATAAAAGCCAATTGATCTAGGATAAAAAGATCCTGTAAATGGGAATATGAGATGCCGAAACAATGCTCGTGTGAGTCGGCCTTCAAGGTGGAGCCCAACACAACCGTCCTCTCAAGACTCGCTGGCCAAGGGTTTGAAGGCTGAGCTGGTATTAGTTAGATAAAGATAAACTGAATGAACAGCTGCTTTGTACGGTAAAAAGACTCTTTATTATAGCTATTATCAATATCATCATTATTATTATTATTATTATTATTATTGCTATTATTATTATTATTATTATTATTATTATTATTATTATCATTATTATTATTATTACTATTATTATTATCAATTACTTAATTTTTTGGTAACAGTTTTTCAGCCTTGGCGGAGGTATGAGTTCTTGAACTGATCTTATTTATATTATTTCTTGTTATATATTATATTGTTTATATTATATTATATTCTTTTGTTGATTATTATTTGTGGCGAAAAGAATATCGGTGCTACTATAGCGTGCGGTCTACCGGGACATTTGCACTATAGCGTGCGGTCTACCGGGACATTTGCACTATAGCGTGCGGTCTACCGGGACATTTGCACTATAGCGTGCGGTCTACCGGGACATTTTACACTATAGCGTGCGGTCTACATTTCTTACTCGCTACTTACACTCTACACTCTTACACTTCAGGCTGCAACTTACTATTGCTATATGATATTGTCTATTATACAGTAGAGTATTATAGAAAAAACAAAACTATAGTAAGTAATTTATAGATTACATTAAGATTAATTTATAAATACACAGGCCGATATTCCCCACCCCTGTCACTTTTTCTTTTTTCTTGCATAACACTATCACATCGATGACAAGGCTTCTTGTGGTGTGTCCAGAAGATTGCTTTCACGTAAAAACTTAACCGCTGTTTTTTCTGTCAAGATGACACTTCTGTAGAATTCTTTCAACAGAATTGTAAAGTAGGAGTGTCAGACTGATGTTCTCGGCTTGAATTTTAGGAGGATACTGAGACATTACTTCGTTGATTCCTATTTTATAAGGTTGAGTAGGGTCCCGGTACTCAGGTCAGGTAAGGTCAGGTCAGGTTTGGACTTGTTAGAATGCACATTAAAGCTATGGGTTAGTCAGGTCAGGTCAGGTCAGGCGGAACTTTGTAGACCGCACGTTATGGGAGCGTAGACTGCAGGCCCCGATGTAGACCACACGCTATAGTAGCACCAGAATATCATTGGTAGCAAAATTTACCCGTAATATGTATGATGCATTGAAAGACAATCGGAATGGTTTTGTACACGTAACACCGTGTTTATGATTATCTCTCTCTCTCTCTCTCTCTCTCTCTCTCTCTCTCTCTCTCTCTCTCTCTCTCTCTCTCTCTCTCTCTCTCTCTCTCTCTCTCTCTCTCTCTTCTCTTTCCGAGTTTGGTTGAAATTGGGACAGAAAAGGCTGAGCCGGAGACGGAGAGACGGACGGACATTCGGTAAATTATAGTATGATTTCGGTGTGATCGCTGATCAAAATTTCAGCGATTGCACTCTGAGACTGAATCGACACCTATTTTTTCTGCATTATTCGTCAGCGCCAACTTCGGCTATATGGGCATGTGGCACGTTTCAATGAAACCGATCCTTCCCACCAGTTTGTATCTGTACGAAACAATCCGGCGTGGAGGAGACCAAGGGCGCGCCCACAAAGCTCGTGGCTGGGGCAAGTTGATGTTTCCTGCCGAGAGTTGTTTGGTATGGGAAGGGAGCCTGCATGGGGACTCGCACGCGGTGACCCCCGGGAGTGGTGTCTTAGGGTGAGCGAGGCGACGTGCACCCCCCCCCCACCCCCGCCGTATGCCGAAATTGATATGATGATAACAGTAAGATTTCATCTATTTCCTTTACCTTCCCTCCAACTTGCCTTCCAGCACTCCTAAATCCAACCTCCCGCCTCCAGCACCTCCCAACTCCAACCTCCTGCCTCCAGTACCTCTAGCCTTCCACGATAGAGCTACTGGTCGCCCGAAGTAGGAAAAAAAAAAGAAACTTTAAATTATTGAAGAAATTGGATAAACCTGGCCAAATATAGCTTAGAAGCATCTCAGGGATGACTTTCACCTTTCCAGAAAGTTTGGTTGAAATCGGATAACAAATGGCCGGGCCTTAGCTGTACAGACGGACGGACGGACAGACGGACATTCGGTGCATTATATTATTATTTTTTTTTTTTTTACATTTATGCCTATAGCGACTGTAGGCAGTGAACTCCAGGGCTCGGATTGTAGGCCCTGGAGGTTCACTTGATGGTTGGCCCTCGCCCGTGGTGGCGGCAGGATTTTTATAGTGACGGCTGTGATTAAAGGCTCATGCCGCCCCCTTGTATACTCCAATGCACTCGCAATCGAAGGTAGAGTTAATGGGCAGCATGTGGATGTTCTTAGGCCACTCGACGGTGCAGACAGATATAAAGGGTGATTTATTGGTCTCACTCGGGATCGAACCCGAGAACACCACTCAGAGACGCTAACCACTCTGCTACCGCCTCCCCAAATTCTGGTGTATGTCATAAGTATGATTATTTTTATTGTTATTATTATTATTATTACTATTATTATTATTATCATTACTATTATTATTATTATTATTATTGTTATTATTATTATTATTATTATAATTATTGTTATTATCATTATTAGTATTAGTAGTAGTAGTAATATTTCTACTATCACTTATTGTTATTGTTACTGTTATTAATACTTTTAATTTATTTTGTGGTTACTGCTGCTACTGATGATTATTTTGTTTTTGTTGCTGTTGCTACCACTATTACCAATAGTACTGCTACTACTAATGATAGTAATAATAATAATAATACCTAATAATGACAATAATTATGATAATCATAATAATAATAATAATGATAATAATATTATCACTACCACTACTACTACAACGATGCCAAATCTGGAGGTTATTGTTCTTTTCTCATACTCTGGTGTTTTGGTACTGTACAGCTTGTGTTTGTGTATGTGTGTGTGTGTGTGTTTGTGTGTGTGTGTGTGTGTGTGTGTGTGTGTGTGTGTGTGTGTGTGTGTGTGTGTGTGTGTGTGTGTGTGTGTGTGTGTGTGTGTGTGTGTGTGTGTGTGTGTGTTTTACCCATTCCTGGTGACATTTCGTTTCTCCTCATCGTCCTCCTCGGCAGCGTTCTACAATAATTATCTACATGCATGAAGTAGAAGGAACAAGTAATGAGAGAGAGAGAGAGAGAGAGAGAGAGAGAGAGAGAGAGAGAGAGAGAGAGAGAGACGAGAGGAGAGAGAGAGAGAGAGAGAGAGAGAGACGAGAGAGATGGAGAGAGGAGAGAGAGAGAGAGAGAGAGAGAGAGAGAGAGAGAGAGAGAGAGAGAGAGGAGAGAGAGAGAGAGACAGAGATGAGAGAGAGAGAGACGAGAGAGAGAGAGAGAGAGGAGGAGAGAGAGAGAGAGAGAGAGAGAGAGAGAGAGAGATGGTCTTTATGACTTGTGGATACTTTCGTGAACGTTCTCTGGAGGAGCTGTAAATATAGGTGGGGGAGGAGGAATGTAGGGGAAGGAAACATGCATGGAGGGAAAGGTGGAGGCGAGGAAAGGGGGAGCGCGCACACACACAACCCACACGCACACCCACACATACACACACACCACACACACACACACACACACACACTTTCTCCTCTCTTCTCCTCTCTCTCTCTCCTCTCTCTCCTCTCTCTTCTCTCTCTCTCCTCTCTCTCTCTCTCTCTACTTTCTCCTCTCGCTCTCCTCTTCTGTTTGTATAAATATGCTCGTTTTCTCGTTTTTCTCCGTGTTTTTTTTGGCTGTCGCATTTTTTCTTTCCTTCGTCTTTCAGTGAGTCACTTTGGTCGGAGTGTTACTCATCCTTGCCATTCCCCTCACATCACTCACTCTCTCTCTCTCTCTCTCTCTCTCTCTCTCTCTCTCTCTCTCTCTCTCTCTCTCTCCTCTTCTCTCTCTCTCTCCTCTTCTCTCTCTTCTCTCTCTCTCTCTCCTCTCTCTCTCCTCTCTCTCTCTCTCTCTCGCTATCTCTCTTTCTCTTGTTAATAAACATCTGGGTAGCACTTTGTTTTCTTTCTTAATTTCCTTTCTGCCTCTTTTACTTCTTAGCCGTCATATATTTTTATTCTCTCCCTTCTTTTGTTCACCCAACATGGCATCGCAAGGCAAGGAATAAGAAGGCATGTCTTTACCTACATTTACGTTGTGTCCAATGAATTCCTTCCTTAAAGATAGAAAAAGCGACAAAAATGAGGAAATGTAATGAAGTTTTATGATAATATGTGAAGTTAAATAAATTCACATAAAACTTACTTAGAGTGTGAAGGTTTTGTGTGTGTTTGTGTGTTTGCGTGTATGTGTGTGTGTGTGTGTGTGTGTGTGTGTGTGTGTGTGTGTCGCCCGTGGTGGCGCAAGCAGGATTATCATATAGTGGCGCCTATGATTAGAGGCTCATGGCATGCCCCCATGTGTCCTCCGATGCACTCGCTGTCTAAGGTAGAGTTAATGGCCAACATGTGGGTGTTCTTAGGCCACTCGGAGATTGCCGAAATTTTTTCGCACTTGGCGGAATTCGAACTCGGTACACCGAGTTTGCCACTTCCAGACGCTAACCACTCGACCACCGCCTCCCCTAATTAATGTGTTAATGCTGCATTCTTGAATCTGCCAAATCCTGGTGTGCGGTCGTCTCTTTTTTTCCATATTGTTCTTGTTTTTCTTGCTATTGTTATTGTTGGTGCTCATCAACATCATCATCATCATCATCTTTGTTTTCCTCATCGCCACTCATTCTTCTCTTCTTCATCCATTTCTCGTACATTGGTTTTATTGTTTCTTCTATATTCTTGTTCCCATGTTATATTTTTAATCTCTTCCCCATTCTTTCTTTTGTGCCTCCTGTACTGCCTTCTCCCTTTTACATCTACATTTATTACACACTTTTCACCATGTTTAGCTATTTATCGTTTCTTTTTCCTTTACGAGAAGAATTCTTTGTCGCCTGTCTCTATACGGTCCTTTCCTCAATTTTCTCTTCCTTTCCTTCCTTCCTCCTCTACCTTTTCCTGCATGCCTTTTTTTTCCCCTTTTCCCTTTTTTTTCTTTACTTCAAACTTCTCTCCATTCTCTTCATATTTTTTCCTCTTTTTAGATGTATGTATAGGAGCAAAGACTACTTTATACTGGACTTATACGTATACTGGACTTATTTCTGGGGCTCCGCGCCAACCCCCCATGACCAGTGGAGGCTGATCGGGAAGGTAAAAAAGAGTTCCATGAATACAGTATACTAAGGTTTATCGGTATAAATGATATACTGTTATCTTCGTAAATGTTTGTTCTATAAGATTATCAAATAAAAAACAGTAAAACACACAAAAAAAAATCCATTATGAAACTCTGAAGAAATATGCATGAACTTAAACTCTTCGCCATTTAATATTTTGCGAGAAAACTTATAACATAGAGCATATCAATAGAAGCGGAATTTTATTAGCTTTCCATAGATATACACAGTAGCATCTCCACAGTAGGGTACTCCGTAGAGTAGAGGTAGCACGCTCGGTTCACAACCAAGAAGTCCCGTGTTTGATCCCCGGGTGGAGCGGAAATAGATGGGCTGTTTCTTTGAAACCCGAGCCCTTGTCCACCCAGCAGTGAATGGGTACCGGGTGCTAGCCGGAGGTTTGTGACCCGCCTCGCGGGGCGGTGGCTTCGGCCAACACTAGAGAAGAGGAGAGGAGGAGGAGGAGGAGGAGGAGGAGGAGGAGGAAGAGGAGGAGAGGAGAGGACCTACGAAGTGATACTAAGCGGTAGAGGTCACAAGAAAAAGAAGATCTTTGCAGTTTTACATCATTGAGAACTTAAAACTTAGGTCTAGACACCCATAGGAATTCTATAGGCGCGGTTTAATAAGGAAGATAATACGAATATGCTAATTTGGTCAATTATGCAAATTGCTCAACAAATGCAAATTAGCATCCGGCAGTTTCTGCATTCTTGGGATGTGAACATTACATTTCAAGTATAAAACCTTACTGTACTCAACAGTTCCAGGTTCACTATAGGGCATATAGGGACGGCTAGTAGACTATAACCATTAACGTCGGCGATAGTTCCCAGTTTGTGTCGGGACGAGAATTTTGGTAGACGAGAGTACCAGGTACCGTGAGGCAAGGACGCGTAATGTCACCGTGGTCATGCAACTTGTTTATGGATGGAGTAATCAGATAAATGAAAGCAAAAAATTGTGATGTTTGTGTAGAGATAAGTATAGATAATACAAAAGAGAAGCTCAATACTATAGTGTTTGCAGATTACACTGTAGAATTTTTTATTTATAATTTTTTTTTTTTTACATTGTGCCTATAGCGCCTGTAGGCAGTGGTGACCCAGGGTTCGGATGGTAGGCTCTGGAGGTTCACTTGAGGGTTGCTGTGATGGTTGGCCCTCGCCCGAAATACTACTTACTACTACTACTAATACTACTAGCAGAAGTTAAAAAGATTTGCGAAAATTGGTAAATGAATTCAGTACTGTTTGTGTGAGGAGGAAACTGAAAGTTAATGTGGCTAAAAGTAAAGTGCTGTTATTTAACAAACCAAAGTGTGAAGTTATTGATTGGGTTTGAAGATCAATATAGAATGAGAATTGAGAGCCAGAAGCAACGTAGAATAATGATGAATGGACAGTTAAGGGCTCTATCATGAGCAAGTATGGAGGTACGGAAGAGGAGATAAGAGAGAGAGCCCTGCCTACAAGGAAGGAAAGTAGTGGGATCCTAGGGACGGTGATGAGAGGACAGTGAGTAAAGGCGCTCTGGGATAGCATTTCAGGGATTAGGGATTAGGGATTTATGTTCCGATAGTAACAAATGTAAGTGAGACCTGAACGTGGAATATATGTCGGAGGCCATTCAAGCAGTTGAAATGAGTTACTTGAGAGGTATCTGTGATGTGAGTCCACAGATCGTCATTTCTTATGAGCTTTATCCAATTTATCTTTCTATTCTCCGCTTTTAAAAGTTAGTACAACCGTAAAGAAGGAGTTCGTCTACTTATTGCAACACAATATGGAACACAACTGTTTGCATGAGGCATATTTAAAGACACATTGTTGCCTTTCTTCCCTGTATAGCGCCCACCCGCTCTGCCTCATGACCCTGACTTATCCTCACAATGCACAGCTGTAAACAAACTGTGACGTAGTTATGGCTTGGGTCCAATGGACCCAAACCATAACTACGTCCGTGACCATTCCCTTTGACCGTGACCACTCCCTTTAATAGCTGTCATTTGGGCCTCTATTTCTTTACTTCCATATGTGATTTCTTTTGGTTGTATTACTTTCTAGAGAATGCTAGGGAGCTGTGTGTGTGTGTGTGTGTGTGTGTGTGTGTGTGTGTGTGTGTGTGTGTGTGTGTGTGTGTGTGTGTGTGGTGTGTGTGTGTGTGTGTGTGTGTGTGCGTGCGTGCGTGTGTGTGTGTGTGTGTGTGTGTGTGTGTTTGTGTGTGTGTGTGTGTGTATGTGCGTGTGCGTGTGCGTGTGCGTGTGTGTGTGTGTGTGTGTGTGTGTGTGTGTGTGTGTGTTTATCAAAGGGACGGAGAGAACCGATTTTGTTTCATTATCGAGGGTCTTAAAAGGCGTCGATGTCAATTAATTCAATAGGTAAGGTCGTAGAGAGAGAAAAAATAGTCACTCTATATACACAAATACAAAGATGGGAGAAAAAATATGCAAGTCTTGATAAGTGTTGTATTTTTATTGATATGCGTTAATGTAAATGGCATGTCGGAAAAAAAGCAACATTAACAGAGTAAGATAGCGGTTAATAGGTAATGTTGGTAAAGGTTGGTTGGCGAGGCGAGGAGGAAATGACAACTTTGTAGAGTTTAAGTTTAGTCTGATATTTCTTTGCTTTACTTCTGATGTCGCCGTCCCCGTCGTTAACGTTCATCCGTCTATAATTTTTCTTCTCGTATCTGCGATGTTGTGCGATTAGTCAAGTATTTGAGTTGATGATGATATTAATGATAATGGTGGAGGTGGTGGTGCTGTGGCCAGGTGCACAGAAATGGCAATTAAAGATCCATAATTAGATGATGGTGATGATAAATTTATAAAGGACTCAGAATAAGGCAACCATGCAGGTATGGTGGTAATGGTGATGATGATGATGGTAGTGAGGCTTTCAATGATCACACACACACACACACACACACACACACACACACACACACACACACATACACACGCACACACACACAGTTACACACACAAACACACACACACACACACACATGCGCACACACACACACACGCACATACACACACACACACACCACACACACACACACACACACACACACACACACACACACACACACACACACACACACACACACATACACGCACACATACACGCACACATAACAACCCTCCCTCATCATGAATTTTAGGAGTGTAATAGTCATCGTCGAGGAAGATCCATTGATGGTTAAATAGTAAATACTTCTTAATTAAA
>JACEEZ010007985.1:0-7500 GCA_016584305.1 Chionoecetes opilio | reverse complement strand
TTTCCTCCGCCATTTGCATTGGACTGCTCTGAAAGTGGCGCATATTATAGTTGTCTGACTGGCCTTGGGTTCAGTGGCTTTCCCGGGTCAGTGTTACAATCTGTGTATCAGCTGTTGGAAACAATCTGTGGTTTTGTGTTGTATAAACTGAATTCCTTATTTATTATTTTTTTTTTTATATATAAATCTGTGTGTAAATATGTTAAGTAAGTTCACCGAACACAAGCTTTGTTGGAAATATTTGTGGTAACCTCTGGAGTTACGGTAGTGGTATACATCGATTGTAGTATTTGCTGATCCACTGTTTGCCCCTCGGTGGAAAAGGGTTTTGCATTTTATTCCACACGCCGTATAAGTCGACCCTATTTTGGAAAATTTTTTCAGGCTCAAAGAGTCGACTTGTACGTCGCCTTTTACGGAAATAGCGATCATTGTAAAATAAGGTTTTGCTAAAATAGGAAGTAGGATCTAGAAGTGTTTAATAAGCATAGAGTAGGCTACCTGACTTCAGAAAAGGCTAAATATGTAGGATTAAAAAGGGACACCGGGGAGGGGGTTAACTGGGGTGGGAGGGAGTGTAAGATGAGATCTGTGCTCGGGGCGGAGGGGGGAGTCGGTGAGGTCAGTGCTGACAAAGATTATACTATCTTTGTCAGAAATTTTATTGCAGGTCAGGATAAGGGTTTTTAATTGCAGGTCAGGGCGATAAGATCAGGGAAAAAAACGACCCCAAATGTATGACTGCAAGTTTAAAACATAACATAGGAGTAAAAAGAAATATGTACAAAATGGTCAAGGCAGGGTAGGTGAACAGAGATCAGTATAATGTAATGTATAATGACAAGGACAGTGAAAAAGTTAACAAGATCAGCAAAGAACAATTATGAGATTAAGGTTGCTGTCCAGGCAAAGACCAACCCTAAGGAATTTTTCCCGGTCTATAAGACAAAGACTAGGGAATTGGGACCGTTAAATATAGAGCAGGGAGAGATTGTAAGTTTTTGATGAGGATATGTATAGAATTTTAAATGATTATTTCTTAAGTGATTTTACTTAGGAGGATATTTCAGATGGTACCTGATATTGAACAGCTGTTTAGAAAATAGGATGATGAGGAAAATCAAAGATACTGTGATAACTATAATTATTAGGAAATGGTAGAAAAGGGTATAGATGAAGAAAGAATTTTAAGTCACCAGACCCCAAAAGGGAAGTTTATCCCAGGGTATTCATAGAATCCAAAGAGGTTGTCAGGAGTCGTTAGTGCATATTTTTAGGAAATTGGTTAATACAGGGGAGGTGCTGTTAAAGTGGGGGAAAAAGGGGATTATTTCCCATATTTAAGGGAAGGGAGATAGAGGATTAATGTCATATTATCGACCCGTTAGCTGACGTTTAGTGGTAGGTAAACTATTGGAATCTGTTATTGCAAAAAAAAAGAAAGCATTTTAGAAAAGCATAGTTTGGTGAATGATTCAAAAACATGGGTTCACCCAAAGGGGAGATCATGTCTTACTAATTTATTGAATTTATATGAAAGCTTATGAGATAGCAGATAATGATGAGGATTTTGATATAGTATACCTGAACTTTAGTAAAGGCATTCGACAAGGTACCACACGAGACTCTTAAATTTTGGTTAAGGCTCATGAATAAATGGGAAGGTTCTTCGTTTGGGTTAGATTTGGCTAAGTGATAGGCAACAAAAGGTTACAATTAATCCATGGTTCTAAATCTGAATGGGGGCAGGTAACAAGTGGGGGCCACAAGGTTCTGTTTTTGGGGCAATTACTATTTTTTTTTTAATCAACGACTTAGAAAGAGGGATTAGCAGTGATATCAGCAAGTTTGCTGATGATACAAGTTAGGTAGGATTATTAGATCACAGTCTAATGTAAACATATTGCAAGGAGATTTAGATAATTAATGAGTGGGTAGTCAGGGGGCAGATGGAATTTAATATTGATAAGTGTAGCGTAATGAATGTTGGTAGAACAAATCCTGGGAATATATACACTATACGCAATGTATCGTGAAAAGATCAGAAGTGAGAAAGATCTGGAGTGCGGGGTAAGCTAGACCTCCGTTCTAGGAATCAATGTATGAGGCTAGAAATCGAGCTTATAGGGTGTTTTTTGGATTCATTACCAGGGGTGTTAAAAGTAGAATGGTTGAGGTTTTCCCAAAGCTTTATTGGCTCTAGTCAGACCTCACCTAGACTATGCGGTACAGTTTTGGTCTCTGATTACTGGATGGATATAGCCTTGTTAGAATCAGTTGCAGAGAGGGATGAGCAAAATGATACAGGGGATGCGTAACTTTAGTTGTGAGAAGAGATTGAAAAATATCAAATTTACACTCACCCCAAGAGGCGGCGATCTGATAGAAGTTTTTAAGTGGTTAAAGGGATACAATAAAGGAGATGTAGGAAAAGTCTTTACGGCTAGTAATCAGGGTAGAACAAGAAGTAACGGATTTAAACTGTAAAAGCGTAGATTTTTAAAGAAATAGGGAAAAACTGGTTCACAAATAGGGTGGTAAATGATTGAAATGGACTCAGTCGGCAGGTGGTCAGTGCGGAGTCAATAGGGAGCTTTAAAAAAAAAGTTGGATAAATTCATGGATGGGGATGAAAGGGATGTAGGTAGTGTTAAGTAACAGGAACTACCACGTGTAGGTCTCCACGGCCTCTTGTACTAGCTTCCTTTTTTTCTTATGTTCATAATTTTGAAAAACGCTGGAGGAGAGGAGAGAGAGGAGAGAGAGGGGGAGAGAGAGAATGGGAGAAGAGAGAGAGAGAGAGAGGAAGAGAGAGAGAGGAGGGCGAGGGAGGGGAGAGGAGAGAGAAGAGAGAGAAAGCCTAGTCTAGGGAAAGGGGGAAGAGAACATGTCTGTTTCTGGGTGTGGACTTGGTAGCCCGGAAAAGGATTCGAAGCCTTGACGGAAATGTTACCCCAGTGTTTTCCCGTTTACATGCAGGCATGCCTTTGCTGTCGGGGAATTGTGTCGTGAGATTACTAGAGAACTTCCCCAAGAGGTGTAAACTCGGGCCGCGCTTTTTGGTTATGAACGGGGGCTCGCCAAGCGGACGGGGGGGGGGGGGGGAGGTCAAAAAATGCATATCATTACTGTGCACGGTTGTTGTGCCTTTGCAATACCCCCAAGACGCAAATATATGTAGTATTACGTGAAAATGATGAACTGAAGTGGTATTGATGGATGGATTTTTGTTATTAAACAATCCTTTCATATTTCATACGGAAACCCCGTCATTCCAAAAAATTTGTTTCCAATCTCAAATTCCCCTCTCCACCCCAAACATTTTTTTTGTTGAGGTGGGGGTTGTGATCTATTTCCATGGCTTGTCCATGCATGTACTGGCAAGGCCTACTTTTTTTTCCTATGATGGGCATATTACTGTTTCTGATTGATTGATGTTTAATTGTTTTTACAATCTGTCATCTGGTTTCCAGCAGAAATTGTGAAGGTGTCATAATTTAGCAAATAACTAAAATTCACAGTGATAAAGAGTACATGTAGGGAAACTGTACTATAATTCAACTTCCATGATACAGTATCTTAATTGTTCAGGGGTTTTAATATATAATTGTAGAGACTAATCTACTGGAAATTTCTATAATAGGATTCCCCTCCCTAATCGATCCGAATGAAATATTGTGAAAACAAAAATTTCTATATCTAATTAAGTTGTTGACTTATATGCATGTCAATGTTGTGCAGTAAATGAGCATCATACTATTACGGGTAGCTTTAATTAGTTAAGTAAAAATCAAGAAAGCTACTGTCAAGACACTTCAAATTTGGCTGTACACAGAAGTACTGAAATGCATTAAACATTATGTTTAGCTCACATATACATCAATGGTTTTCATAAACGAGACATTGATGCCCATGGGAAACTCCATGATATTATTTTTTGGAAATTAAACATAACATAAAGCAAAAACTGTTTATAAGCAATAAGATAATAAAATAAGGTATTGACTAAAAATATGTAGCTTTTCATTTCTAAAAGTTGAGAAATTAGGAAACTAGGAAGGTACCTTAGGGTGGTATATGGAATATAAAACATATGAGCATTTGAAGTTCTTAGTTTTTCCTCCTCCTCACACGAGATATCCGCCAGGGGATTGGGTTCTTCATATTTTTTATAAAGTGGTTTTCCAGCCTCTGGTTCTTCTTTTACTTGCTGAGCTTAGTTGGATCACCCAGTTTGAAGAAAGATGGTGCAAATTTCCACCAGCCACTTTGGGGTCAATGGTTGTCACTTCCCTATATATTCCTTGGTCGTCTGGACTAGCTCATGGTAAAACAACCCTGAAGAAAATTATAGAACATTTCAAAACTTGGTATTGTATTCAATTCATTTAATTTTTACAACAAAAGTGACAGGGAGCGGGAGAAAAAAAAAAAATGTCCCTCAAATAATGACACACATACTTTGGATTCCACTTTGTTTAGAAGTAATGTGTGTGTGAAAAAATCTCAATAAGAGGCAAAATAGTCAATGCATGAGAAGATCAGACCTATGCAAAGTGGTTTGGGAAAATTATAACAAATTTATATGATGGAACAGGTATGCATGTGTGAATAGTAAACAACACCATTTTGAAAAATGTTACGGAAAAGCAATATATATAATAAAAAGAAAAAGAAAAAAAAGAAAAGTGGAATAAAATAGCAAGTAATTAAGATGATGAGGCAGATGAGATACACAAAATGGATTATTATAAAACACCTTCGGAAAAAACCCCTGCTGCAGAGAAGCAAGGGCAGGGTTAAGCAACAAAAAATATAGAATTAAAGCATAAAAATAATGGTAAGCTTGAATGAAGATGTGAAAGAAACAACTGAAAGAACATTTTTTAAATAAGGAAGCTACAAGAGACCAGAGACCTACACGTGGTAGTTCTTTCAACCAAAAAAACAAAAGAATAACAAAATGCAAAGAGTAAATATATTTAAAAAATTAAGAGGAAGAATTTATTTGGGGAGGGGGTCTGGACTCCCTTATGTGAAAATCAAGAAATTATATGAATGGGGAAAAACAGAGGCATATATGACAATAGGTGGATGGAAAGGTAGGAATATTTTAGTATTTGTACCTGGACAGGGTTCTCACTCTTTATTTAAAACAAAATACCCTGATTTTTTCCAGATTTTTTCATGATGGATTTTCATTTTCTCAGGATAAATAATTCGACCAATTTCTTGGTGACACCTTTATTATAAGGTAAAGATTGCAGTACCAGATTTTAATGACAGGGAAATGCCACGGGGGGCCCATCTCCATACAAAAAACGATAACAGAAACATAATTTCCTTTAGCATAAAGAAAAAAAAAAAAAAAAATGGTGATAGCTAAGCATATTGACTTTATTGGGTGTGTGTGTATTCATCTAGTTCACCTAGTTGTATTTTTACAGGGCCTGAGCAACGCTGTATGGCCCCGTTCCATATCAACATTTATTTGATCATTCATCCTTAGTGTTAGGTTGGCCAAAAGCCACCACCCCGGGAGGCGGGTCACAAACCCCCTGGCTAAACCCGGTACCCATTCACTGCTGGGTGGACAAGGGTTCGGGGTTTTTAAAGAAGACCGCCCGTCTGTCTTCGCTCCGCTCGGGGAGCGAAAGACGGGACAGGTGTGGGGTATTTACCTAGTGTAACATCCCAGGAAAAGAGCTATGCTCGTATTGTCCCATCTCCAAATCTACTATTATCCAGCTTGCCTTTGAAGTCATGAATACTTCTTGCATTAATCATTTTGCATCAAGGTTATTCCAGGCTTCTAAGCTTCTATACGGGAAGCTATAATTTTATGTCCCTCTTGCATGTTGCCCTTTTCAATTTCTTCTCATGACCCCTTGTACTTCTATCGTCCCACACAAACAGATCTTCTCTATCATTTTTTCCAGACCCATTTATGTCTATACACTGCTATAAATCTCCCCTTTCTCTTTTTCTCAGGAGTTTCAAATTTTTGAAAGCTTTCCTCATATGGTAAATCTCTCAGGCTTGGAGCCATTTTTTGGCTGCTTTTTGTATTCTCTCAATTTCCTTGTATCCTTAATTTTATGTGGTGACCAAATCACTGCCGCATATTCCAACCTTAGTTGAATCAAAGATGTTATCAAATTCTTAATATCTCTTCATCCAGATATTTGAATGCCATTCTTATATTTCCCCAGCAATGATATGTTATCTCTGTGATCTTGTTTATATGTTCTCAGGTGACAAATTATCCGCAATCCATACTCCCAGATCTTTTTTCAACCTTTGTTTTGATAATTATCCATTCATTTTTCCCATTGAATACTTTTCCTTTTCTGTCTCTTTTTGCTACTGCCCATTTCCATCACTTTACACTTTTTTTTGCATAAAACTCCATTACCCATAATTGACTCCATCTGAAAATCATATCTAGTCCTTTTGTAAATGCTCACAGTCCTCTTTACTTTCTACTTTTTTATTAATTTAGCATCATCAGCGGAATAAGTCATATAACTGTTCACTCCCTCTGTAATATCATTTACATAGACCAAGAAACCCCACTGGTGCCAATTACTGATCCTTGAGAACTCCATTATCACACCGCACCCATTCTGATTCTGACTTTTATTACTGTTCTCATCTCTCTGTTGCTCAAAAAGTTTTTCCATCCACTCAAACAAACCACCCTTCAATCCTCCTACATGTTCTAGCTTCCAGAGCAGTCTCTTGTGAGGTACCTTGTCAAATGCCTTCTTTAGGTCCAGGTATATGCAATCGACCCACCCCTCTCTTTCCTGTGTCACATCGATCGTGTGTGTGTATTTACCTAGTTGTATTTACCTAGTTGTAACATACAGGAAAAGAGCTATGCTCGTACTGTCCCCGTCTCCAAATCTACTATTTTCCTGTTTGCCTTTGAAGTCCTGAATACTTCTTGCATTAATAATTTTTGCATCATCAAGGTTGTTCCAGGCTTCTATGCTTCTATACGGGAAGCTGTATTTTTTATGTCCCTCTTGCATGTTGTCCTTTTCAATTTTTTCATGACCTCTTGCACTTCTATCGTCCCCCACAAACAGATCTTCTCTATCAATTTTTCCAGACCCATTGATGCTCTATACACTGCTATAAAAAACTTCCCCTTTTTCTTTTTTTCTCAAGAGTTGGGAGTTTTAGTCTTGAAAGTCTTTCCTCATATGTTAAATTTCTCAGGGTTGGAGCCATTTTTTGTGGCTTTCTCTTTGTATTCTCTCAATCTTCCTATAGTCCGGCCGCTAAGGACAGATTTAAGGGGGAGGGGACATGGGGAAAAAGCACCAAATTTGTTCAGGCTCTACAGGGTCCTAGCTATGATTTGAGGGGAGACAAAAGACCAATTATCAGAAGCCTCTATGAACATTTTGTTAACGGCCCCTTAAAATTTTGCAAACCCCTTAAGGAAAAGAAATTTCGTTATGCAAATAAAAAGGATTGCCCTTTCCCGAA